>PVHY01005076.1:0-86615 GCA_004024945.1 Uropsilus gracilis
TAGATCTTAAACACTATACAGTCATTAAAATTATTCACAAATATCATTTGTTAATGGCTACATAATTGTGGACAGTATAGTTCATTTCTTTTTGGACTTTAATGGGAGGACCTTTCATTACTAAATGAATATTGCCATGCATAGCCTTATCCAGAAATATTTGCCATATTTTAAAATAATTCCCTTAAGATAGAAAGCTTTAAGTAAAACTACAGATTCAGAGACTTTGAAAGCTCTTTATTTTGTGACTACCTATTACCAAATTCCTTTCCAGATATTTCAGGTCAATTTTCATTCTCATCAGAAGTGCTCACAGGTGTGCATTACAATACCCACTTTTCAAAAGAGTTTGTCAATTTGGTAGAGGAAATTACTTCTCATCTTAATTTATATTATATTACTAGTGGAGTGGAATATCTTTATAAATTTATCAACTCTTTATAGTTATTCTAGGAATTCAGTTTCACTGCCTATGTTGGACCTGTGATTAGCAAATAGCACTTAGTGAATTATTGCAGGCTCATCTGGAAGAAAAAGCAGAGAAGAATTTAAAATATAAGTGATGTGGTGACACCAAGTGATAGCCAAGTTATATTCTGGTGTGTCATACAAATAAAGGTGAGTGGGAGAATTGAGTTATCACAAGATGTGCGGTTAAATATGTCTCTGCTTTTGTAGTCCCTAAGCTATTCATATTGTGTGAACCAATTTGGTTTCAGAAAAATATAATTTATGTTAAATAATAATAATAAATTTCATTTTCCTAATTTGGTAGTTTTGCTTATATTTAATTGATAAATTGCTTTTGGTTTTATAGATGCATAAAATCTCTAAAAATAAGAAGCCCTTTCCTTAGTTTTGTGCTTGCATGTATATAATATACATATATGTGTATATAGAAAGTAATTAAGTCAATTCTAGAGATTTGTGAGGCTCTTTCCCATCACAAGAAAACTAAACATTATTTGAGTTTGTGAAACATTGATAAAGGGAGTTTCTTAAGATTTTCTTTGCTATTATCTAAACATTGGATTTTTTTTTCAAAAAATGGTATAAGTGGTGTATATAAATACATATATAAAGTATTTAAAACTTATATACTGGAAGTTTTCTATACAGCATACTGTTATGATCTAGCCTTTGGAAAGAACACCAAAAGCTTTGTTTAGGGTTCAGACAGTATGTCTTGGCTTAAAATGTATCATTAGTCAAAGTTAACTTTGCACAGGACAGTAAGACCTAGACAGAAAAATGTTTGGACTTATTAAACTTGTCTTTTTAAGTAAGACAAAGCAGTTGAGCAGATAGTAATTAAAATGGAATTTCTGTGTAATGGTCTTAGGAGAAATTAAACCAATGAGAAAAATGTTCCACATGCACTGGTGGAGCCTTGGGGTGTGGGAATTGGTGAAGGTTGGCTGCTCTGAAAAGCAGGAGCTGGGAGGAGAGCACCACCCAAGAGCGGCAGTACTTGCATGATGACCTGAAACTCAGCCCTACTCCTCCGGCTCTTCCAGGACAGGAGGAATGAAGAGCTTGGCCTAACCAGTGCTATTAACATTGCAGCCTGTGTATGCCACATCTGTCCTGAAGGAAAAAAATGTCTGGTTCCTCAGAACAAAGGGAAGAGACCAGAAGATGGGTGCTTATGTCATTTCTCTTTTGTGATTGTGAAATCTCAAAACAAAATAACCTCTTTTCCTTTTTTAAACAGGAACCTGATAAACAGAGAAGTGAAATTGATCTGTAAGTTATTCAAGCTAGTCCAGATGTTGTTCTGTTCCCTCTGCTTGGAATGCTTTCTTCCCCAAGATAACCACGTGGCTCGCTCCTGCACCTTCTTCAGGGCTTTGCTCAAATGCCACTGCATTAGTCAGGGCAATAAATACAAGACAGATGGGAGAGGAATACTCTCCTCCTGTCAGGTCTCAGGGACCCGGGCTCTCCATCTGGTGACACTTTCAGTTAAACACACAGCCTGCAAGTTCTCTGAAGCAGGGGAAGAAAAGGATGGAAACAGCCCATAAGCTCTGAATTGCCTTGGACTGAAAGTGACATGTACCCCTTCTGCTCACACTCCATTGCCCAGCTCCAGCCTCCTGGCCCTATTTTACTGCTATGGAGGCCAGAAAGTTTAAGGGACACTCAGAATAGCCAGGGAGCACATGTTACCTGGTCACCTCCATGATGTCTCCTCCTCACCTCCTCTTACTACCCTTACAGGTTTTACTTCTCTCTACACTATACCGTGTTCTTTATTTATCTGTTAGGTTTCTGACCTCACAAATACATGAGAGTGGAGATTTTTGTCTGCTTTCCTTATATTTTTATCCCCAGATGCTAGAACACTACTTGATATATAATATAAGCTGCATCATCATTTTTCATGGAAGAAATTACTGAGTTCTGCAATGACAATCATATTTGAGTATGGAGGGGGTATCATATATACTGACCTGAGTATGCTGCCCAAAGAATAAAGAACCCCTCTTTATAGCACAGACAAACATGCATTGAGGGCCTACTATGTGCCTAGCGTCATGATCAGTGCCAAAAACAGAGGTATGAAAAATAATTCCTGATCCTTAGCCAGAAAGAAACAATAAAAACTGCAACATTTATGAAGATTCATAATAGAAATAAATTATGTGAGTTCAAAAGGTCAAACTCTTCTGATATTTATCAGAGACAGATTTTATATTCAAACATTATTAAAACAGCAACAACAGAAAATAAGAGGGTGGAGTAAGGCCAGTTGGGGACTCAGGAACATAATTGCTTCCTAAAATCATTTAAAAAAAATAGATGTATAGCCTCTACTGCTTTGTATTCTTGACAGCAAGTTGCCATTCATGTTTTCTCTAGTTGCTCATTCTAGTGCCATCCATGTTGCTCTTCCCTTCAGTCTTTGAGTGCAGCCCATGTGCATGTAAATTCAGAGAAACTTGGAAGTTTTCATTATTTATAAACATTTCTCTTTCTGATAATTTCACAACTCCAGAAATTCCTTCACTTGAAATTTGCTTACTTTGTCTACTTGCCCTTTCCTGCCACCCCTCTTCTCTTCCTGCAAGAAAATAAGTACAGCATTTACCAACCTTTAGAATGGGGGATGCCATCACTGAAACTTCATTGAGACAAAAACTGCAAAACAAAACAAAGGGTGAGAGAGAGGTCAGGGACTGGGCCTGGACTATGAGGTGACCCTAGACAGGCGCTGAAGAATGGGGATTAGACAAGGGAAAGCACAAGAAAAGACTAAAGAAAATGCAAAAACAAGAAGGGTATCAAAGGTAAACTTGACCTATGTCACCAATTTACCTGAAGATAACTCGCTTATATAAAAGGATACATCCTGCCTCTTTAAAAAGAAAGGAAGAATTGGGGTAGGCTGAGAATGACAGAAAATTCAAAATAATATCATGTCAGCCCAGGACCCAGGCTCCCTCTATAGCATTGCTCCCTCTCAGTTCCCACTAAGACCTCAGTTTCCAAGTCTATCTCATGGCCATTATCAATTCCAAACATCATGTTTACCTTCCAGTTAATGAGGAAGAGAAAAGGACAGAAGAAAGCATATTAGTTATCTTTTGTTGTGTAACAACATCAAAAATCAGAGGCTCAGTACAGTAATTTATATTATCTCACAGCTTCTGTAGATCTGGAACCCAGGCTTGACTTAGCTAGTCCTCTAACTCAGTTTTTCCCAAGACTGCAACCATGGTGTTGGCCCAAGTTGCAGACATCACAAGGCCCAAATTGGGAAGGATGTACTCCAAGATCACTCATATGGTTACTGGCAGGATTTGCTTCCTTGCAGGCAGTTGGAACGAAGGGCCCAGTCCCTACTGGGTGTTGGCCAAAGGTGCCCTCAGTTTCTTGTCATGTGGGCTTCTCCATAAGGCAACTTACAACATGACAGTTTATTTCATCCAAGTAGACAAGGAAGATGTGCCATCAGGAAAGTCAGCCAAGGGAAGTCATAGTCTTTTGTAGGCTGATCTTTAATGTGAATTCCCATCTTTTGATTACTGTTTCATTCTGTTTATTAAACGCACTACTCCAGCCTACAATCAAGGGGAGGGGGTTAAATAAGAGTGTGACTTCCAGGAAATGGGATCACTGGAAACCCTTTTAGAAGCTGCCATTAAATGTTATGACCCCTCCCCGTCAAGCTCTTTCCTGAAAAGATGTAGGCACTGATCCTAGCTGCAAGGGAGGCTGGGGGATGCAGTCTCTATCTGGGTGACTATCAGTAGCAGCTAAAAGTTAAGGATTCAATACTAAACAGGAATTACAGAATTCTGGCATATTAGAAGGCTTGGTTGTTCGGTGCACTAAGCCCAGGCATTGAAAAAGAGGAGAAATATGGCTGGGTAAAGTCATAGAATCTGAGTTCAAATCCTGCCTTTGCCATCCCCTGTGGCTGAGCAAGTTATTGAACCTCACTGAGTCTCACTTGAATGTTCAAACTAAATGAAATGACTGATGTGTAATATCTTGCACTTGATAGGTTCTGAATAAAAATCTGCTAGTTTCAGAGGTAGCTTAATATCCCCCAAACTTTAAAATCCACCTCTGATGTTCAACAAACAAGCTCTATAAGTATGTCTCACTCACCTAACCCCTTCAAGTATCAGTCATATTAAAATACTAACAATCACCCTACTTGCCTCATCATGGCCATATGGTGGCAGGAAAGCTATGGGGACTACAATGAGCTAAGAAAAAAAACTTAATTGGTTAGAAAAAAAACTTTGAAACATAATATGTGAACTTGTCAATGTTTTGTTTTTAATTTGAAAGGTCAAATCAACTTAATGCAGCTTTAGTGGCCACCAGGTGGCAGTGGAGGCAATGGGTTTGGGTTATGGCCCATGGCCACCAGATGGTGCTGGCATTTAGGAGATAATCCTCTGACTTTGCAAGGAGCCTTTAAAGGAGATGGAAGGGTTTTTGGAGATGGCCAGTGCAACCCTTCACTCATCCAGCAAATGAGGGAAATTAGACAAAGGGGGGAGGAGGTACACAACTACTACTGGGTTCAGCCTAGGATGAATCCAATACATAGTAATGATGCCCTTGCTTTCTTTCTAGATTTGCTCTAGAGAACAAAGGTATCTACTGTCCTCTTATTCATAGACTTACCTAATTTTCTAGTCTAATGCTCTCCCAACTGAACTATTTTGGCTGCATGTTATTTACCTAATGTTTAAGACCTGCAAAATGTTCATAAATATCACCTGTCTCTCTGTGTAGCATGATTAAGAATATGATTTTAGAGTCAGACAGACCTCAATTTGTATCTGTAGAGCAAACTCCTTTCTAAAAAGTTAGGGTAATAATTCCTATCTCATATGGTTGATGTGAAGATTAAGTTAAATGTGGTAAAAATAATAGACAACATCAATACACCATCTTCTGAACAGTTTACAGGTATTTAATTCCTTTAACACTCACCATAACTTAAGGGGTATCTAGTATTATTAAGTTCATTTCACAGGGAAGAAAATGTAGCATAAAGAAACTGAAATTTGCCCACATGGATAGTAGGTAGAAGAGTCCAGAACTGAATGTGTCTTTAGAGTCCATGACTTTAGTGATATTTATTACTGACAACTTGGCAGAGAGTAAATGCCCAATCAATGATAAATATGGATCCACAGAGGACAAGCTGAGGATACTAACATTTGGCACAAGAGTTTAGAATGGGTCAAAGGAACCACACAGTACAATTTCAGAGTGGTAGAAAGAGCACTTAGTTGGAAGAAAAATGTTAAGTAGCCAAATTAATAAAAGTAAAAAATGAAAAAATTTTGAAGATCACCAACGCAGACTAGGATAGAAACATAGATTTTAGATGCAGAGAAAACAGGATTTGGAGTTTTATTCCACTTCTTGCTGGACCTTGGGTAAGTGTTATAATATCTTGGAGCCCTGAGTTTCATTATTATCTAATACTAAGTTACTACTGTACCTTGAAGAATTGCTGTGAATGTTTGACACCCATCTAGTTAAGGTGCACATTTAAAACATGTACACAGTGTGGCAAACATTTGACTAACATAATTCAGCAACACATTAACACATCTATAATGAGCAGTCTGAAAGGGATTTTGAGTTGTAAGATATGATTTCTTCCTTCAGGGAACATCTATAAGGGAGGTGATGCTGTCCCTACCTTTTGGGAAGTAAGGGTGACTTAGTAGAGGTGAAACATACTGTGAGCAGAAGTAGAGAGCAATATTTTCTTCTAGCAATGACAATTGGAGAAAGTTTCATGGATGCAATACCTAGGACTGACCTTGAAGAATGCAAAGTAGGTGAAGAGAGCATTCCATAGACTTTATCAGAAAGGGTAAGAGAGGCAGAGTTTGTTTGAAAATGGTAAGCAGCCCGAACTGGAAATGTGACTCAGGCTTACAAGTGTAGCAGCAGGATGGGAAGGGACTGTCTGGTTAGACTTGGCAAATTAAGCATATGCCTTTGACTCTGTTCCTAAAATGACAGTAAAACAATAAACTGTAAACTCACAAGAACTCTAGAAACAAGAGGAAAAAAGTGGCTGATGGAAGATGTTTTAAAATTAAATTGGAAGATGAATAGGAGTTGCATGAGTGTTAATTGATCTAGGAAAGAAAAGATAAGTACCTGCAGGGCAAGCAAGAGGTAAAGATGTTTCCACAAAGGAAAACAATTTGATGTGGAAAAAATAAGTGAAAAAATAAAGAAACCAGGTAACTCTGAAGTTGATTGGATGGGGTTAGGTGGAACACACAAGGCTGTCGGAAAGTTTGATTTCTCACTTCCAGTTCTGTAGCCAGTCACTTTCTCCACCCACCTAGCAAAATACAGGAGGTTTACTCTTTGGGTGCTGAAAGAGAGAGAGTTTGGACTGGGGAAAGCCTCCTGGAAAAATAGATGTAAGAAATAAGGCATCATACTGAAAGAGGGGGTTGTCCGTTCTGAACTGTGATCAGAGTCTCTTCCTTGAAGGACTCCCCCAATGCTGGAAGCCCAGCTTATTCTCTAGAGGAAAGAGGCAAGGAAATATCTGCTGGGTAAATCAACTGATCCAAGGAAAACATCCCCTGACACTGGCATTGTTGAGGGACACCCCAGTAAAAACTCATCTTCCTCCCAGTTACTCCTATGGTAAGACAGAATAGTCCATAACTCAACCAGAGATTTCAATGAGCTTTTAAGTGCCTTACTCTTAAATTTGAATGGATAGTGAGGAAAGGAAGAGAGGGGCTAAAAAAAAATCCAATGAAAAAGAAAGGAGAAAAAGAGACAGAGTAAAAGAGAGGAAGAAAATTATTCAAGGAAAAGAAGCAATTCAAAGGACAACAAAATAATTAGCCTAGTTAATATCCCTTAAGAAATAAAAAAATGTTGTACCCTTGAAATAAGATTGGGGCTACCAAAAAAAGTAATAAGAAACTGTTCTTAGAAATAAGGACAGTTAATAATTTGTAACTATACTGGTTCAGAGAGGGAAAAATGGAAAATCTCTAAAAATAAAAAATCAGAGACAAAAAAAAAAAAGAAACAAAAACCCTAATGGAAAACAAAAAACACAAGAACTTTAAAGGATTATTCCAGGAGGTTCACTACTAGAACAACAAATGTCTCAGAAAAAAGAAGCTTGATACAATTTGGGGAAATAGTTGCCAAAAAAGTAATTTATTTTTTAATTTTCAGGAGAAGTATGTTGGAGGCCAAATGCAAAATGCAAGAAAGAAAGATGAGAGATTTGCTTAGCTGCCGTAGCTAAGGGTTGATTTGGAAGTAATGAGCTAAATGACAATTTTTAACAAAAGAAAGGGGTATATAGAGAGAAGACAGGGCAAGGGTTGGGTAAATTTTAAAGGAAGGTACAATTAAATTGGTTAGCATAATAGTTTTTGTGAAGTAATTGGGGGCAGGGGGACTGCTCACAAGTGGTTGCTCTTTTTTTTAAGGAGGATTTTTTTTTAGGTAAATATTTTAGAGGGGCAAGGGGGGGGACCATTACTTTTTTAGAGGTATTTAGCACTCATTTGTTTCTTGTTTGCCAGAGGCAATTAAGGTAAGATTAAGTTTGCTTCATCTCACTGCAGGAGTTTGTTTGGTTTGTGAATGGCATTTCACAGAAGTATATTAAGATACTTCATTGTAATAGTTCAGGTATCAGAAATAAAGTATAGATCTACAAAACTTCAGAAGAGAAAAATTGGGCCATGTACAAAGGATTGGAGTTCAGAATGCATCAGACTCCTCAAAAGCCATGTTGAAGTGGGCTTGTGGGATCTCACTGGGTGATAGAAATGTTCTAAGCCTGATTTGTGATGATTGTGCAGCTTAGCAAATTTAGTAAAAATGACTATATTGTGTACTTGAAATAGATGGATTTTATAATTCAAAATTATATCTCAATAATGTTGTAAATAAAAAGTCATAAAATCAAAAAACTAGAATTAATATCTAAAATGTTTCTAACATAAAAATATCTAAGCAATAATAAAACAACCAGTAAAACAGCCCATGTATAAATATTAAACATATCATTCAAATAAATTACTATATAATATAAAGCAAATAAAAGCAATGCTGGGTGAAAGCTAGCAGACGATAAAGCAATTTCTTCTAAATTCTGAAAGAAAATCATTTCACATCTAGAATTCTCTAGCCAGGAAAACAGTTAATAAAGCATGAACAAAATTATTTGCAAACATGCCAGGTTTGAAACAACTTGTCTCTGATGTACCCATTTTCATAAAGCCAATAAAAGATATAATGAGGAAGTAAACCAACAAAGAAGACAAGGGACCCAGGAAAATGGTAGAATCTAATACAGGAGAAAAACTGAAGATCTTTCCAGAAAGATGATAAAGGCCATCCCAGGGTGACAGTTGTGCAGCAAACAAGGAAAACAACCAATCCAGATTAGAGTAGGAAAACCCCAGACTTTAGGAGTGACGTTTCCAAGAAAATAATGGAACATATGTGTAGATAACCTGATTTATTTGACTATGTAGAGCTCTAGGCTCTAAGAGAGTTTGGGGATGAATTAGTGCCAACTACATAGAAAACTAAGCAAAGAGAAAAAGTAATTATTAACTTTAGGGAGAAAATGCTATTTAAAAAAAGAAATGTAATCCTAGCTGATGTAACTCAGCTGTGAGCAATATTTACATGGTCATAATCATGTAAATACTGACTGTTGATAGAACTAGAAACCATGCTCCACAATACAGAGAGGATATGTGATCATGAGTGTTTGTGTGTGTTCAGGGAAAGGGACAGCGAGACATATAAATCCTCATCTTCCTCTGGACTTTGTCTTGGTCTGGATTTCCTCCAGGCAGACCCTGAGACCAAGGTCTGCCACAAGAAGCTTATTTAGGAAGTGTGAGGGACACTAATCCACAAGTGAGACAGTGACAGAGAAAAGAGAAGACAATGAAGTACATGTGATTGTGCCAGACACCACTGTAAGTCCTGGGTATTTAATCCACTGGGGAAACCCTGGGAAATGGGGCAAAATAAACACTTTAGAATTAATCCACCTGAAGAGGAGGGTGCCGAGGCATTTATACTGCAACTCCTGTGAATCATTGTCAAGGACTGTCAGGGTCAGGGGAGGTAGTACCTTCATTTCCTAGAATGTCAAATCCTAGAATGTCATATGAGAAGGCAGGACCCTAAAATCTTCAGGTACAGAAATGCAAGCTCCAAAAGTTGAAAACAAAGCACACTGCCTGGGAAACAGGTAGGGCCACTGACTGCATCTGGGATGAAAGGCAACAGATAATGTCTATGTTGGAAAAGTCTAGAATTACAATGTAAGTGTTTGCCTCCATTAAAAAATATTAAATCCCAAGGAAACAGCAAAAAATAAAAAGAAATGTTGAAAGCAATTACCTCTGAGAAATAGGAATCCAAGGTGGGGAGAAGAAAAGCAACAGAGCAATTTGTTTTTCCTTATATACTTCATACAGCGGTTTGAATTTTCACACATTGTGTAAGTATTAGCTTAATGAAAATTAAAATTACTTTTGCCAAAAAAAGAACCATTCAATGCAAAGGAAGACAGAGAATCATGATGGGCCGAGGGCTATTAGGAGACCTCTCAGTCCCAGCCTTGGCCTCAGGATTCATCTTTCAGAGCTCTGGCTGATGCCATGGACCGCAGCCCTCCAGGTCTGCAGGATGATTCCACTGTGGTCTAGGAAGTGTGGGAACAGTCCTGCCAGCTTCAGGTGCTTTGAGAGCAGGTTGGGAGAACAGGGTGGTGAGGTCACTCTGGGGCATAGGGAGGTGAGGTGCTATGAGGACATGGGGTGGGGAGGGGGCGGTGGAAATGGACAGCTCAGGAAAGTGATGAGGGCCTCAGGAATTTCTGGAAATCATTCCAGCATAGCTGATGGTATGGGGCTCACTGGAGGTCATGAGTGAGACAATCAGCACAGAGATTTAGGGATGGAATTCTGACATATTTGAGAGTGAGATGGACGAGATGGTGACTAGATGGTGACTAGGTTGATAAGACAACCTGGTGAAAGAAATGTGAACTGAGAGGTCAAGGATCATACTACAAGACCTGGGTCACCAGTATTCAAGGCCAACTGCACTGCCATAGGGTGAGGCACTGTAGCCTGCACTGCCAGGTGGTAAAGAAGCTCAGCTGGAGGAGTTAGGGGACCTCATCCCTGGGCTTTTTTCCCCTCCAACCTTGGACATGCTGCTTCGTTCCCTGGACCTCGGTGTCCATATTGGCCGGCCATCGGTGCTGCTCCATGCTGGAGAACAGAAGTGCTCTGGACTGCTTGGTAGAAAGTCACTGTCCAGAGGTCCTCATTCTGCCCCTTCATGGCCCTTTCTTCTTGGTCCCTACTTTGGGACACGTTCCCCAGACATTCTCAACAAAGGAGGACATACCTCAGAGGCTTCATCCAGCCTGCAACATGCCTCCAACCAATTGTATATTGGTTGTTCAATATTTTGACCATCACCCCTGCTAATAATACCTCTTCTCTGTCTACCTGACAGCCACCTGGGAAAGATCAAAGAAATAACAGATGTGAAAGGCCTTTGCAGAGGCTCCAAGTGCTGTCATATATTGGGTAAAATATTGTTTTAACATCAAAATGCAAAAGTGGTGCTGCAGAGAGATGCGGTCACAGAGGGCATGGACACAGAGCTGTGATGAACTGCAGGGCTGGAGACAGAGTAAGGGGGAGTGGAGAAGAGGGAGCAGCAGGGCAGAGAAGGAGAGGAAAGGCCAGTTGTGCAGCCTCTATCCCTAAGTCACCACCATGCTTTGTTGTAGGAATTTAGAGTCCAGTGCCCAGCCCACGCCCAGAAGCCAAATCCTTCTCAGACTGTAGGCCGGGTTTTTGCCCTTGCACCAGACTCTGTGTGTGAGTGAGTGAGTGTATGTGTGTTGTGTGATGAGGCATGGAATACAAGCCCTATTGTACACGTTCTTGTTTGTGTAGCTTAACATGGCACATGTCATGGGTAAAAGCCCTAGGATGGAAGGAACCCCAGTTATTTTGGGGTTCTGCCACCTCTAAATGCCTGGCATTCCCAGTGCAAAACCCCACCGAGTCTTTCAATATTATCAGTCCCGGTAAATCTCTTTTCTACCTATGACCGCCATCTTTTACAAACACTATTCTTCACTCAATGCCTGAGCTGTTCCTTCCCCTGGAATACCACCTAATCCCTCCCCAAATTGTTGCTGCTTAATTTATATTCTGATTATTATGTAAAGTTAGTTCCATTTTGTAATCTTCCCTCAGAGACGTTAGAGAGCAAATGCCAGGACTTAGATCCAGGATTCTGTTTGTTTCCTTCTTTTCTCAACAGACAGGTCTTATTGGAAAGGTGCAGATGAGAGTGTTGAAAAGGTGCACCTTCTTTAATCAGGGTCTTCTGACTCCAAATCCAGTGCTCACAGAACATTGCTGCCTCATCTAGAAGAGGACTTCTTCAGAAGCCATAATTCTAGCATGGTCTCCATCTCTGCTATTTACCTTGTCTTTTGTGCTCATCCTGTGCTCCTCTATTTAATAAACTGTAAAGGTTCCCAATTGCTTTCAGGATAAAATTTAAAGTCTCAGCCTGGCATATTGAATTCTTCAAAACCCTGATTATCTCGCCCAGGGGTTGTAAACTGAAACACTGATAGGACCAGGCATAATTACATAGATGGGTCAAGCAAATGGTACCAGGACTGAGAAGTAGTGGTAGGGAACATGTGTCCATCTGAAGGAGATAACAGTTTCTCAGTTCTCAATAGAAGTGTCGCATGGAATAAAATCCTGGATTACCCAGGGCGTTTTTTGGTTTAAGAAAAGCCAAAAGTCTAGAGTTTTATGTGAAAATACTCACATCTTGAAATGCTGGCACAATTAAAATACACATACATGCAAACACCACATTCAAGCCAAATAATCATGTTGAATTTGGAGGGTGGCCTGCCATTCTGTGATCTTTATTTTGAGCAATCTGGTCCATTATTCCCCAAACATGCCACATATTGTTCAAGTCTCAGTCTTTGCCCAAGCTGTTCTACTTAGAATGCCAATTCCTCACTCCCCTAAATGTTCCAACTTGTCTTTCAAAACTAAAATAAATAAATAAATAAATGCTTTAATCAGGGTCTTCTGACACCAAATCCAGTGCTCACAGAACATTGCTGCCTCATCTAGAAGAGGACTTCTCCAGAAGCCATAATTCTAGCACACAGTCACAGGTCTGTGACTGTGGCTCTCTCTGTCCCACACCCCAACTACCAGAACTAACTCTCACTCGTCAGATTCCCCGCACAGTTCACACCATTGTCTAACAAGCCCCTGATGGCCCAACCCTCACTGTATGCAGGAGAGGAGATGGGCTCCTTCTGTGATCCAACTCAAGTTTAAATCCTGACTCTGCTCTAGACTTTGCATGCCATTCACAGTGAAAGCCAAAGCCCTTACTTAACCTTCCAGTGCCTCTTCCTTCTCACTTATGAAATGAAAATAAACCAGTGTCTACCCAAGGGACTACAGAGAAGAGTGTGTTTGTGAAGTGTCTTGTGTCGCCTTTGCAAAACTACTTAATTGTATTTTAGTCATAAAAATAAAATTGTTCTGTGAACTCTTGCTGAGCGCCTACAATGTGCCAGGTTTTGTGTGGGTACGTTGGGTACCTTCATTTCTGTGCTCCCTGTGGGAGTTAAAGCAATTTATCTGATAGTGACTTGAGGGAAAGACAGGAGTGTATGCAGTTCAACCCATCCTCCCCCATTTTTGGAATCAGCCTGCCTGTAGGACACTGGATTGTTCCTTCAGGAGAAGGTTCCCGAAGAAGCCTGCAGGGTCCCTGCTCCACCAGTTCAGCTCGGGAACATCAGGCATGGAAGTGTGCATTTAGACTTTGCCTCTCACTGCAAATGTATCAAAGATAAAGCTTTGAAAGGTAAATATTTGTATTTTTCTATATACTTGACACTCATGTCTGTCTCTCCATAGATCCTAAAATGGAGTGGAGAGAAGCAGTATACTTGACTGCTTCCTTCTGCCGGCCCCAACACTGAATGAGGAGGTAGGTGGTGAGCTGGCTCCACCTAGGTCTTGTGTGGGCAAGGGATCCCTGAGACAGAGTGTATGGGGCAAAGATCGTGGGTGTTTGAGTCAAACAGACCTATCTGGGCCCTGGCTCTGACACTGACATCCAAGTAGATCTGTCTGATTCAAACATCCGTTCTGTCATGTTGCTGGCCAGGAGTCAAGTGGGTTGTTTCAGCTTGCTGCAGTTTTGTGCTCTATGATCTGGGCTGGTTGCACAGGTCCGGCCTACTACAGGGGAGGCCGCTGGCACATTCACATCAGTGTTCAAATTAAAAGAGTTGCTACCAGGACCAAATGTTGCCTCCCAAAGTCTTCTTCTTTTAAGCCAGGCACGGTGGTGCATGCCTGCAAGTGACAGCCTATGGAGTCACAACTGGAACTGAGGATCTCAATTCCAGACCTGCTGGGGCAACAGAGCAAGACCTAGTCCCAAAAAAATAGGTGGGCGTGGTGGCATGTGCCTGTAATCCCAGCTACCTGGGAAGCTGAGGCTGGGGATTGCTTGAGTCGTGGTACCACAGCCAACGTGAGCCTGCAGTTCCACAGGCAAAAAAAAAAAAAATAGCGAGACCTGGTATGAAAATAAAAGTCTTCTCCTTTTCAGTAAATGGCAACTCTATTCTTCTACCTCTCAGGTTAGAAAGCTTAGAGTCACTCTTCTCTTCTGCTCCCTATCCAACTCATCCACAGATTCTATTGGCTTTGCAAACAATAAATCTGCATTCTGACCACTTCTCACATCCATTGCTGCCTCCCTAGTCTGAACTGCCATTACCTCTCTCTGAGGTCACTGAAGTAGCTTCCTCGGTGGTCCCCTCTTCCACTCTTCTTTCCTACACTGGATTTGCAACTCAGCAGTCAGATGGTGCTCATTAAAAAATAAGTCAAATCATCTCCCGCCCAGTTCAAAATCCTCCAAAGACTTCTCATGTCATTTACCATGAAAGCCCAAGTCATTACAATAGCTCACATGGCAATACCTAGCCCAAGTCAGCTTTTGGATCCAGTCTCCTGTTCTTTTCCTCATTACTTCCCCTGCTGCAGCCACACTGGCACCTTTGCTGCTACTCAGACATGTCAGGCATGCTCCTGCCTCCAGGCTTTGTACTGTCTGTTCCCCCTGCCTGGGAATGCTCTTCCCTGAAATAGCCACATGACTTGTTTCCTCACCCCCTCCAGTCTTTGCACAAACATCATTTTCTCATTGAAGCTTTCTGGTGTTTTATTTTAATGGCATCACCCCTCCCCCTTTACCACCTGTCTCCCTTCTCTTGTTTCATTTTCCCCCATTATACGATTGGCATTCTGTCCAGGGCTGTTGTGTAAAGTTCTCAGGCTGGATACCTGGCTGAGGGAACAAGAACAGCTCAGGGTCTGTTTGCCCAGCTGTGTATCAGGCACAGGCTGCCTCAGACCCAGAGGAGTGGCCATCTCCTGATTTGCACAAAGGTGCTGTGCAAGTTAGTAGATATTCAAATACTGTATGTCTAATTTCTTTTTATGTTTATCGTTTGTTTCCACCTTCCCTCACCAGAAGGTAAGCTCCTCAAGGCAGGGATTTTTGCTATACCCCCAGCTCTTATAAATTTTTGCTATACCCCCAGCTCTTATAATCATACCCAGCACACAGTGGGTGTTCAAAATGTTGAATCAATGAGTGTAATGACCGTTCAACATATGTCATTGTATTGAAGCAAAAAACGGCACTAAAAAGAAAAGATAGTCATGCCTTTATTGAAGTCTCTCTGAAAATCTCTTAAGAATTCCTAGTGTCTTAGTGGAGTGAATATCCTGAACATCCATTACCACCTTTATCCCCTGCTCTTTGATCGCTTTCTGCTGTGTCTCACCAAGTCTGGGTTTGTTGCCATCCAACACTGACTTCACGTCTGCATTAATCACGCTCAGCCTTGCCAACTCCAGATTCCCTCGTCTCGTGTTTCCTGTCATTGTGTTGCCAGAGAGGAGCTGTCTGCGGCACAAGGCAGAGAAGAGGGGATGATGGCAGGCCCATCCAGGTTCCTAGATGCACTTGCTCACTGCTCTCAACAAACCTGGATGTCCCTCAGGTACCCCAAAAAGTAAGAAGGTTCAAAATTGGACATGATGGCTCCCTGCCTTTATCCACCCACAAACCTGCTCTTTCCACTGTCTGGTGGTGCCAGAAGTTCCTAGCCAGAAATGTAGAACTCATCTTCCCTCCTCCTCACCTTCCCCCATACATGTACATTCAATCATCTCAGCCTGCTGATTCAATTTCTTAAAAACTTTCCCCCCAAAGATGTCTCCTTTCATTGCTTAGTTCAGTTCCTCATGGTTTCCCTGACCACAGCTCCATTCCCAGCATCCCAAATCACCCTGCAGCTACAGTGGTCTTTCTTAAAGTCCCTCTGACTCTGAGTCTCCCTCTAAGAGTCCTTGAAGTGTCTCAGGACAGAGAGTAAGCAGCTCCTAGACCCTGCTGCTCTGGGCTCCAGCTCTTCATGCCCCCTGTTCCACTCCTCCCTATTGCTGCACTTTTTACTCCTCTAAAACTGAACTACTTGTCTTTGCAGAACTTGCCATGTGACCTCATGCCATGCACCTGCTCTTGCCTCTTGCCAGCAATACTGTCCCTGACCTTCCCTCACAGATCAACTTCTTTTTCATTTCATTTTTTAGCAATCAGTTGAATGTAGTGGCATCAAATCCTGCTTTGTCACTGATTAACTACATAAACGGGAGTCACTTTTTAAAACACCTTGCTTCTGTTCCATCTTGTGTAAGATGGGAATAACAGAACTTATCTCACTGGGTTTTTCTGGGACTTACGGGGGGGGGGGGGCAGCGTTGATTGATGGAAGGTTTTAGCACTGTATCTGCAGAATGCTAAGCCCTGAGGCAGTGCTGGCTGGTTTGGGATGATTTAGGCCCTCCAAGCTCACCTTAGCCATCACTTCTTCCCTCTTCTAGACTAGCTCTGGGTTGTGTTCAAATGTCTTTCATGTGCTTCAATCAACATAGGGTGGCTCATTCCTTCTTCTGTCCCTCAGACCACACCCACAAGACTGGGGCCCCTTGAAGACCACTCCTTAAATTCAGACGCAGTAAGTATTGATTCAATTTAATTGACTGAATGAACTACAGACCCACCTTAAGTAAGACATTCAGGCAGGCTGCTGAGCAGACAAGGGATGTTGCAAACCCTTCCTTTCCTGTCCATGGCTCCGTGTTTCCAGCGTGCTGGCAGCCTCTCCTGAGGATGCTAGTCTCAGGCTTCCATGTCACCACTGATACTCCCCAAGAGGGTCTGCTGGACAAGGGGCTACCTTTCCATGTCCATGGTGGACAGGCAACAATCCAGAGCCTGGAGCCTACTTCTAATGAGCACAAATATGGAAGCTTGGATGGATCTGCTTGGATGCCACCAGAGGGCCGTGGGACTCAAGCCCAGAGTACACCAACAACTCTACCCATCTACTCTCTGAGCAACCTCAGTGTGCATGCAGCCCTGGGCTTGCCTACCAACTTCCCCCAAACATTCTGGGTCTCTTCCTTCAGGTAACTTCATGCCCTTGGGGCATACCTCCTTTGAACATCAAGTGTCTCTTATCTCAATGGCAAAAATTAGAGAGTCTTCAGCTTTTCACAGTCACTGGGAAATGTGGGTAGCTTTTCTTTCCTCTCCGATTTCTTATATAATGCAGTGGATACAAACCACTGCCTCCCTCACCTCAACCAGATCTGGAATTTCTGTAGTCTTTGCTGAGACACCATAGAGACTTGCTTCTAAAAACTTTTATGTCAGTTCTCCTCTTTACAAGAACTGGTTCCCCACACTCTGCCCTGTTCTGTCTATGCCAGCCCCTCCCACAGAAGCAACTCCTGGTGAGAGCCACTGTTAGATCTCGCTGGATTTACGGATGGTCTGTCCAGAGTATCGAAACCCCATTTTTGAGACACAAAGAACCCATCAGCCGGCTAGTGTGTTGCATATCTTAACGGTCCTCCTAGTTCTACTATTTATAATTAAACATCAAAAATGGGGCCAGGCATGGTGGCACATGCCTGTAAGCGGCAGCTTAGGAAGCCGCGGCCGGGGCCAGGTATCACGGTTTGAGTCCCGCCGGGGATATGTAGCGAGACCTAGTCCCCAAAAATAGCTGGGCATGGTGGCGCGCGCCTGTAATCCCAGCTGAGGTTGGGGATTGCTTGAGTCTGTGGTACCCTGGGCAACATGAGCCTGAGGTTCCACAGGCAAAAATAGCAAGATGTAGTCTCAAAAAAAAGAATAAATTAAAAATGCCCCACTCAGTCTAGCTCTTGGAGTGAAGGAGGGGCACATCCTAGGCACATCCCGGACACTGTTGGGTGGGGAGGGAAGTAAGTTTCTGAACTTCCTGTGTGCTTTACTGATAGTAATGCAATAAAGAGATTGGAAACTATACAATTTGAATTGCACAGATCCATAGATATTAGGAATTTTTTTGTAAACAGGTGTCAAACTACAGTGTTGATCCAATATAGTACTTTAAATGTCCTTTTGTTTCCTTATGATTTTCTTAATAACATCTCTTTTCTCTTACAAAGATGTGAAATAATTATCTATATAAAAAGTATTTATTCAAAAATCTTTTCTCTAGCTTACATTATTGTAGAATATAGTCTTACACAAGTACATAGAAAATCTGTATCCATCGACAATTTGTGCTATCTGTGAGGCTTCCAGCCAACAGCAGCCTAAACATAGTTAAGTTTGAAGCCGGGCATGGTGATGCATGCCAGTAATCCAAGCGCTGGAAGGCAAGAGGCCTGGAATCACTTGAGTTCACAGGTTTGAGACTACCCTGGGCCTCATAGCAAGACCTAGTCTCAAAAAAGCAACTGGGCGTGGTGGTGGGCACCTGTAATCCCAGCTACCTGGGTGGTTAAGGGTGGGCATCACTTGAGTCCGTGGGATTGGGACTACCCCAGGCAACATAATGAGACCTAGTCTCAAAAAAAAAAAAAAAAGTAGTCAAATTTGGAGGGAGTCAAAGGTTATACTCACATTTTCAATGGCACAAGGTTCAGTATTCCTAATTCCTGCATTTTTCAAGGCCAGTTGTATTACCTGTGTCCCCCTTCATAGAGAAAGTAGCAGATTTGGGATAAAATAGATGACAGTTCAGGTAAATTACCCTTAGCTTGGTTCATTGAAATAGCTGGGGCTGCAGACTGCCTCCCATGCTATTCCTGGCACTTTCCTCTTTTTGACCTCTTCCCATGTTGCTCCTTTCTGGCTTCTATTTCTTTCTGAGAGCCCTCATTCTCTCTCTCTCACAGCCTCATTCCCACCGCTGACTGTTCCCTGCCCCCTCCTCCCACCACAACTTGCTTGTCTCCAGGGATCATTTCCTTCCTTCAGCTCCATTTTTTTGCCCACCACCTCTGGCTCAGTCTCTCCTTTCTGTTTTTCCCCCGGGGATGCCTTGGTTTACCCTACTCCTCCCGGGCTTTTCCCAGAGCATTTCCCCACCCACTTTCCCTGTTCCACAGACATCCTTGTTCCACATACATTCCCTGTTCCACAGACATTCCCTGTTCTGCAGACAACAGGATTGATCCCTCTCCATGAATCTTCTACTCACAGAAGTTTATGCCCTTCCGGAGAGACTGCCTGGGGAAGGGAGAGCAAATCCTCATTGTTCAGGGCAATTAGCTGCATGGACCAGAGCCATTGAACAGTTGCCCACGAGTGGGAGGCTCCTGGCTACAAAAGCCCCATTCATGACAATACATTTTACAGACACCCCAGAGGGCTATGTGAATCTCTACCCAGACACCCTACTCCTCAGGAGCGAGACACTGTCAGCCCTAAAGAAACAGATATAATTCCCTCCGATGAACCATAAATTGGGAGCACCGTACATGCAAATGAGCTTTCTAAAGTCTCTCTGTAGAACAACCCTTCACGAAGACCAGAAGGAATAACCTTAGGAAAACTATGTTTCAGCTCCCTCCTGTGCCTAATTACTGAGCCCCTTTCTTTCTAATCATGCTTATTTTAATGTAAGAATATTGTAAATGTCAGAGATGTCATGAGATGAATATACGATCTAATTTATTTTTGCAGCAAAAAAAATGGGACCTGAAACACCTATTTAAGTCAGGTGTTCAGAAAAATGATTAAATAAGAGGAGTACGAGGAGGACCTAAGTGTAAAATACAGCTCAAGAGGCCTAGTGCCACAGATTCAACCTGCTTATTACACTGTATGATGTGAATAATTTATCACATTTTACCCTGCATTAAGTACTGTTGAGGATTAATCTTCAGTATATTTGCAGACCACATTAACCCCTACCTAGCTCAATTTGCCATTTCCTGGGGGAAGTTTCTGGAAACTCTCTTTGCTGTTCTTGTCTGCCCATTAGCAAAAGCCGGATGGCCCTAACTGGCTGCCTCCTGGGAATTCATCTGGGAACATAAAGGACCCATGTCACCTAGATGTTTTTCAAGCTGTAGCCTTCAATTCCACTCTGTTCAAATCCTTCCCATTCTACTCATTATCTTTTCATTTCTATGCCATACTCGCTAGTTCAGGTCCTTGTTTCTCATGCTGGACACAGAACCAAAGCCTCCCTACTGACTTGGCAAGAGAACCTCCACCCTCCAGTTATCCCATATATGACAATGAAATATAATTTTTCACCCCAGCATTCCTGGGTTGTGTTAGCAGTTGTATGTGGAATGAAAAAGAAAATGAGATGGAAGAAATTGATAGTGATTTGTAAGGTTAGTCCACAGAATGGGGGTTTGGGGGAGCATGTTTAGGTTTAACTTTAATAAAGTTGTGAAGCCTCTTATATATCCTAGCAAAGAAATGTTACAATGATATAACGAGGAAGTAGCAAAGGGAATGTGACACACAGCAGGGAGGATGCAGGGATGCATGATAAAAAGAGAATTTACCTGTGGGAGCAACAGATATTACTAATAGGTTATATGTCTCCAGACATTTCAAAGAGGTTAGGAAGTTAGGTGAGAGGTGAGAGAAGTGCTGTTGCCCACCCTCTAGTGGGCTAGAGAGGTAGGAGGTGTTTCTCTTATCTGAAAGTCCATCTCTCAATCTGCTTCCATATTCCAGAGATAGGAAGTCTTCAGCAGAGGATCCTGGTCAAGGCCACAGACCTGAATCTGGCACCACCACCTGCCTATCTACCTCACTTCCTTTTGGCAGGTACCCTACCTTGAGCAACCCCTACATCTCCCTGAATGACCAGACTATCTCCCACTTCATCTTAGACTGTCCCTTCGCACAAAGGAGGAGTTCCTGTGCCTTCCCTGCATCCAGTCCAGCTAAAATCCCTCCAGCACCACAGACACAATCCTCGAGAGCCCTACAGTCTCTTTCCCATTGGCTGGCAGTTCACTTTGGTGCATTGTTGAGTGCCAGTGGGGTGGGGATGGGGGGGGGTTCTAGGCTTTCTACTAGGAAAAACTTAGAAATAGCAGTCCGGTTGGAAGCAGAGACTGTGGCCTTAAATCCAAACTGGCAGGAATTCGACTGATTCTTTAGAGATCAATAAAAATAACAACTTCTTAAAAGGGGCTTGTTTTACATTGTACCTAAGATTAAGAAGACATCGACTCCCCATATAAAAAATTTTTCATTAATTTTTTTTTCCGGGGTGGGGGAAGAGTAACTAATGAAGATGTTGGAATAAAACTTACCTCTCTGAGCCACTCCTTGGCACAGCTACCGCCCTTAAACTATTAGAGGAAGTATAAGAGACGTATTCACAAACAAATCCTTTGTGTATAGAAGCATTTGTATGAAGTGCACTTAGTAGTTGTCAGAATTACTTGCAGAATGATATGATCCCAACTTTTGCAACCATTTATTTGCTTCATTTTCTGCCTTCTGATTTGGTATTCCTGACAACTTAGAAATCTGTGATTGCTCTTTCCATTGCATCAGCCCTCTTGGACTCGAAGGTGAATCCACCAGGAATGCACAGGTCCATCCATTCCTACTACCAGTGATCCTGCCACAGGTTCCCTGGAGCTTTGTCCTCCATCTCCCTCCTACTCACCTGACTTTCAGGGTCAACCTCCTCTTTACCACCTCTTCACCTCCTCTTTACCACCCTCCTCTTTGCCACCTCTTGAGATCATTTCAGACCTTACCTTATATTTTAGGATCTTAAAATCATTTTCACTTTGTCCAGTTTCCAGTTAGGTCTCTTCTCAAATACCTTTTATTTTATTTTTGAGACTAGGTCTCGCTATGTTGCCCAGGGAACCGCAGACTCACGTTACCTGGGTACCATGGACTCAAGCAATCCCCAGCCTCAACCTCCCAGGTATCTGGGATTACAGGCGTGCACCACCACACCTAGCTATTTTTTGAGACTAGGCCTCACTGTGTTGTCCTGGGCGGGTCTCGAAACCATGGACTAAAGTGATTCCTAGTCTCGGCCTCCCTTCTTAGGCTGGGATTAAAGGCACGCACCACTGCACCTGGTCTCAAATCCCTTTTAGAAGAAATAGAAAATGAATGAACAAGAGAATGACATCTCTTGCATGTCCTCCCCAAGTGACATCATTGTGGCCTGTGTATTGGTCTTTTGTGGACATTGTGTTACCTCTACCCTAGGTTTTAGGCCTAATGTGACCTTGCCCAGGTTATGCAGCTATCAGTGTATCACCCTTTCTCTGGGACTTTCAGGTCACCTCGGAGCACCCCCTGTTTTCTATTGAGCCAGACTTCAAGATGAAGTTTACTCACTCAGTAAATGACCTTCACCAGTTCTGACCTATATACCTGCTTGAAGGACAGAACAGAAACAGGTTTATGAGCCCAAACAGGATGGGCGGCAGCTTTCAAGGAGTTCCTCTTCATGGTGAGTAGCTCAACCTCTATGCCTGGAATGCATCAGAGAACTGCCTTCTAGTCCTTCCCTTGGTTGCAGGTCTCACTAACTTCCAAGTCACACAGGTTACTTCCCTGTTCACTTCCTGCCCAGACTCATTTCCAGCTGTAGCTTCAGCCCACAGGCCCAGTAGACACCTGGAAAATAGATGTAGGTGACCCAGATCATTGGTGGTCAGGGCCAGCCTGTGCTGGCCTGCAAGGAACAACTCAACAGAACCCAAGACAGGCGGCCCCAGGAGGGCTGAGCTAGCCAGGGAGGGAGAGACAGGTGGCTGGCTGCCCGGGGTTGTAATTATTTGGGGGAATGATCAGCCCTTACCCCAGAACAGAGACTAGACAGACCCAAGGAAAAGCCCATCTCCAGAGCTGGGATTCAATCTACACTTGAAAGGGGTCACTAGTTTACAGAGATACCCTGGCCCCACAGCTCAGCGACAGAATTCACAGTCTGAACAATGAGAATCATACATAGACTAAGAATAATTCACCATCAAGAAAACAGATTCAGGGGAATCTGGAAATCTTAATAAATTCTCTGCACTGGAAGAAAAGATTCAAACCTAAGTGAGGTAGAGGACTGCAGGGAGAAAACACCCTCCAGTGTGGCAAGAGAAACTATAATTAAAATAGCAAATTGTGATTTGGGGGGCAGGGGGGAGGGCGGAAGGGAAGAGATGAGTGTAAAGACCAGGGGACGTCCAGTGAAGTGTCTGACAGGAATGATTCCCAGGGATGTTCTGGGGAGAAAAATCCATCTGGAAACAGAGAAAAGGAAATAAAACAAGAATTTGCTGCATTATTTAAAGCTTTCTGTGGTGGGGGTGGGGATGGGGGACATTCAGGAGAAAGGAGGTTAAGAGAGAAGAGAATGGAACCGCTCTACCATAGGGGATTAAAGGAATCATAAGGGCTTTTTAAAATGATTCAAGCAAAAAAGGGATGTAAATAATTGTAGGCTGTAAAATTAATGGTGGCCAAGATTCTTGGTTCATTCTTTAGATCTGCTTAACAGGAAAAATGAAGGAGAGCCATTTGTATGCTTGGGGAGTGATGGAGTCCTTGAAAATGCAGCTCCACAGAGCACCAGGAAAACCCAATGCATGACAGAAAATATGTCCTGGGAAAGGGCAGAGCTGGCAAGGAAAACAGACTTTAGGGCAGGGAAAGCTGCTTAGATAAGGACTTTTGCTGCTCTTACCCCACCCTTAAATGTCTGGCACCCCCAACACTTGACTTTTTCATGGACGTCTCTGCATCCTAGCCAGAAATCAGCCAAGTCAAAAGGTGCTCTTGAAACAAACAATACCAGAAAGAGGGGGCTTGGCTTTGACTCTTGGCATCCTCACTTCATAGCTTTGTGACCTTGGTCAGTTATTCACCTCTCTGAGATCATCACTTTACAGGGCTGTGGGGATGATTAAATCTGAATAAGTGCCTAACTCAGTGTGAGTCTATGGGTCAGCTGTCAGCACAAGTTCACCAAACCTAAATCTCTCATTCCTTGCCTATTTCTTTAGTCCAAAAGTCCATCTCCATTTTGCTGCTAATGAGAAAATGCACACATAGCATCCTGGTGGGGACAGGTCAGTTCCTCTCACCTAAGGGTGGTCATGCACAACAGCCCACTCATTGGTACTCACTCCTGGCTCACTCCACCCCAGATATGGCCCAGCTATTTCCTGTCTACCTTCTTCTGCCCCTTTCCAGAGGCAGGCCCCACCCTTATGAAGCATCTGTACATCCTGGTGTCCAGACCCCTGTTGGGGAGCCCATCAGGTATGACTGAGGCAATGATCCTGCCCTATACAGGAAGCCTGTGGGGAGAAGAGAGGGAAAACTGTCGAGAAGCAAACTGATTTTCTAAGCATCTGGCCCTGTGGCAGCAGTGGAGCTGTTGAGACATTCTGGGAAGGAGTCAGTAGGAGTCTATTCTGAACAAGCTCTGGGATGTGAGGATGAGAGGAGAACTTAAATGGAGCTCAGGCAGTAGGGAATGATTTCCCAGATACTGGGCCATGCCCGACTGCCAACAGTCACTTTATTCTGCCTATTTTAAAATAGCTACACTGATTTTTTTTCATTCTTCTTTAATGGGGAGTCCACTGGGACGTGCAGTTTGTAGTTGGCAATAGAGGGGCTATAGAAGATGAGGCTCTTTCTAGATTGTACTCCCCATCCTGAAGACAGCCAACCTTACTGTGGCTCTAAGGAGCCCATGTAGCCAGGGCCTTGTAGTGCTCCTACTGTGCCCCCAAGTTAACCTAATCACATGCCCCGTGGTGGGGAAGAGGAAGCTGAATGTTCCTCTCTCATGCCCATTACCTTCCAGGTCTTTGAGGACAATGAGACAGCCAAGAGTCCACACCTCTCCAGTGTGTAATTGTGCCCTGAGCCCACAGATGTCACATAATAGCTCTGGGAGAAGGAAACTCTACTCCTGGGGGATGGGAGAGGGCTACTTTGTTGTTTAACCTCTCACCTATTAACAACCTTTTTATGACAGAGGTGATCCATCCCCACTCATAATCCTTTTCTGGTATACACATCTCCCCTCCCCTCCAGTTGGAGTAGCCCTGAAACCATAGTGGTCAAATAAAAGTCAAGTACAAGATTGTGACTTGGAACAAATCACTTAGTCTCTTTGAGCCTCAGTGTCTTCATCTGTGAAATGGGGATAACTATATATCCCATATAGGAAAATGATATGATAAACTGGGAAATACAAGTGTGATTTTGATAAACTATAAAGTCCTAGAGAGATGAGTTTTAATTATTGCTTGGTTATGCATATTATCTTCAGGAAGCATGCCAACCCATACCCCCTGAGGAAAATTTCTAGGCTCTTCACTTAGAAATTAGGATTATTTCCCCCTTCCTTCTTTTTAGCTTCCTTTGTACCCTTAGCTTCCTTATATAATAGCACTAATAAGCATATACTATAATCGTGGCTCTGCATATCAGTCTTTTAGGGACTCCAGACCATTTCTTTCCCACACAAGGGTCTCATCACACCTTTGATGAATTAACTGAAGCACTGAAAGCTGGAGCTGAAGATGCCAGGCACTGCCACCAGGGGGCAATCACGTCTTTCCTAAGCAGGTAGACTTGAATCATGGTAGAGGCCTTCTACAGAGGAACAGAGGGGTCTGTAAGAATTGCTCTCTGGTGGGTGAAAGCCAGGGCCTAGGGTCCTGGGTGGTGAATTCTTTCTTTGCTCACCAGATAAGACCACATCCTCCTTGGTATTTGGTCCCTGTGTTTACCTGCATGTCCAAGATGACCCCAGAGGAAAGAACCAGATTGTACTGGAAGGTGTGCTGCTGAGTTTTTCTGATAGGGTCTAAAGCCTGCATATAGGTTTCATGCACACATGTGTGTGAGTTCAAGAAAGGCATATTTATCAGGGTTCTTGGCTCCTCCACACCATCCATGTGCCCTCATAAACAGCATGGCAGAAATCACTGAGACCTGGGATAGGGGACGAGTTCGCTCACTGAGCTGCTGACCTTACTCACTGAGCCTGAGCAAGTTGCTTCACCTTCCTGGGCCTCAGTTTCTTCATCTGTGAGAAGGAAAGCCTGGAGCTAGATGGCTAATGGCCTCCCTAGTCTTGACATTCATTCTGTGTCTCTGAGGTGCTGGTTGATTTAAATTTAAGGGCTCTGGTAACCTTGGGGGGTTCTCAGATTGGATTAGAACCTGAATCCCCAGGATGGACCTCTGCTACCTCTGGCTTCCTGCCAGGGCAAAACCCAGACTCACTTGGGTGATTGCCTGGAGAATGCTGCCCTGGGGTCAGAGTCGAAGGCTTTCAAACACCTTGGGGGACTCTGTCACTTGCCTTTCTGTCTGTGGTGATTTTCCAGGTGGGGTAACCTCAGCAGAGCTTTCCTTGCCCTGTACCCCTTTGCCCCCTGACTCAAACAACCAAGGTTCTCTTTTGGTACTCGATGCTGCTATCAGCCGGGAAGGTGAGATGCAGTGACAGACCACTGGCCCAGCATGCTGGCAGAGCCTAGAGCCTTGTTCTCTTGGATCTCCTGGGGCCTCCTTTCTCCGGGACCCCACCCTAGCCCCCTTCTTTCACCTCCAAGCGGGACAAGCCAGACAGATGAGAATCTACCCAAGCACAAGCTGCTGTTGAAATTAAGGCAGAGATGTTTCTTTATAATTTTCCCCTTGAAATAAACCCAGACTTAAGAGCAACAGAAACACGCAAAATGTGTTTTTAGTGGAACCCAGATGGAGGGCTGGAAGCCCAGCGGGCTGTCTCCATAGAGGGTTCTTGTCTCTGGGATTCTATCCTCTTCTCCCCATCCCCCTTGAGAACCCCTCCAGCCCTTGGGCTTGGGCTCTCCAGTCTGGGTCAGCTCCCTGAGGTCATCTCTTCGGGGTTGCTCCCAGGTGGACAGAGTGCTCACCCCAGCATCACCCTCTGGACATAAGACTGAGTCTGGCATTTAGTAAGATCTGCGGTTTTGAAGATTTGGGGGAAAGGGGTGGGGGCCAGGACCAACTCAATCCAAACACCTGGATCTGCCGAAATACAACAAAGAGAGTGAATTAAGACATCTGAAAAAAATACTCCGAGGAATTCTGCTCACCCACATGGCCCACTGCTTCTCATTAAATAACTACAGCTCTCCATATTAGCATATGCAAATCCAACCCTGTGCGTGAAAACTTGGGATACAAAGGCAAGTCCTGACAACCCCCTTGCCATTCCCAAATTGGTCAAAGGAGTTCCTGCCGGATAAAGAAATCTCATCGGTGCCATTTTGATTTAATTGAAACCAGCCTTATGAGTTATAGCCATGGATGGTCTTTCCTTGAAGGCACCCAAATGGGAAACTTGACCCTGTAAAAGCAGTCTTTCCTACAAACTGGTGCTGGTCATTTTCAACAACTATTCCTGGATGCCCACCAGATGCCAGGCACTGTACCAGGCACTGGGGACACAAAGGTGGCTGAGACGTGGGGACTAGGCCCCGATTGCACATGGTCCAGTGGAAGAGGAGAAGGGAACCAGATTGTAATTAAACAGCTGGTAGAAGAAGAGGAACAAATTGATCGTGAATGGTTTGCTTCTGGAACCTCCAGATAAAAATTGTTGACTATAGGAGGTTGGTACTTAAGTGAAGCTTGGGCAAGACATAGAGATTTTGGAGTTATCAGTGCAGATATGATCGACAAGTGTCCCCAAGAAGAGTGGAGGGCTGAGAGTCCCATACAGGAGGGAGTCATTTGAGGCTCCCAAGTGGTTCATAGCACCTGATGACAACTCTTCCTCCCAGCACCAACCTCTCTCTCAGTCCCTCTCTCTCTTTTTTCTGTTGGTTATTTGCCTACTGAGGGGTGATAAGAATGGAATAACAGCAGGGAGGGTTTGGCAAAGAGGGGAACAGTGTCCCTCTTGCAGTGTTGCTCCCTGCTTAGTACACAGTGGGCCCTCAAAATGCAGGCATTCAGTGTTTGTTGTCCGACTAAAAGAAGGAAGAAGCCCAGATTAGAGCTCCATCTTTCTGTTTCCATCAGGCCTGTGTAAGGCCTCACTGCTGTTATGAAAGGGATGCAGAGCGGTGGGCCCCGGCCAAGGCCCAGGAGTGGACAGGAAGGCCGGGGTCCTGTCTGAGCTTCACCTCCCTTTCTTCAGCCATGACACTTGGACCGAGTGAAGCCAAGTGCTCTCCCTGGAGACCCTCAAACATGAGCCCTGTTCCATATGCATCAAAAAGCAGGCCAAGAGTGGAAGGAAGTGCCCAGACAGAGGGAGACAGAGCATTAAAATTCCACGGACAATTCCATGGGAAGGAGTTTACAGTTCCTAACTGACCGTAAACCCTTTCTCTTGACAAGTCTTGGAATACATCACTCTGGGCTCTCTCGGAGCAGCTGACACATTGCAGTAACGCTTCTCCAGAAGTCAGGGTCTGCTGATTCCAGGGGGGATGAGAGGCAAGCTGGGAGCAGCTGAAATGGCCCCTGCCTCCTCTGACTTCAGAGACCCAGGGTAGGCGGCTGGCTGGAAGGAAGCCCATGCTCAGCGCCGTGACTCCCACCCGGAGCCGGGAAGGTGACTTGTTCACTGTCTGCCTCTGGGTGAAATCCTGTTCACCTAGAGGGAGAAACACGTTTTCTCTCAACTGCAAGCTCGGCGTGGCAAGCAGCATATGTCTTTCATTAATAAAAACAAGAAAATGGAGTCATTATTACTGCGTAATTGTAGTTCATTTGCTAGGCCAAATCTTTCAAAGCCCAGGTGCTGGGGTTGGGACAGAAGAGAAAATAAAAGGGGACCTTGATATGAACTGCTGGGGAACCACCTGTATAGGAGGCGGCAGAGGAGAGACTCCCAAACAGGCACAGTGCTTTCTGCGCGTGAAGCGAGTGTGGGCAGAAGACGCACACCTCTGGGGCTCTAGGTGCACATAACCCTGGCGCCCCTCCACGAGCCAGGGGACCCCAAGCCAAGCCATATCCTCCTGCAAGCTCCATCTCTTTCTTCTTTTTTTTTTTTTCTAGGAAAAAGAGCTCATATTCCTGATTGGCTTGACTCACAAGGTTGTCCTGAGAACCAAATGACATCTGTGATAGATTCCTTCCTTCCTTCCTTCCTTCACCCCACAGTCATCAACCCAGGTATGTTATGAGCCAGACATTATGAGGGTGAAGAGATGAAAAAAATAAGTAAGTAAGTAAGTAAGTAAGTAAGTAAGTAAGTAAATAAATAAATAAATAAATAAATAAATAAATAAATAAATAAATAAATAAATAAAAGGCAAACACTGCCTTCAAGGATCCCATAGTCTAGTGAGGAAAAACAGAGAAAAAACTGGGAAGAACAATATGATATGGTGTGGGGAGTTTGGTACCCAGGGTGCTTTGGAAGCCAGAGGCACTCCTCTTGCCTCTCTTAGGTGATCAGAAAGGGCTTCTGGATGGCAATGACTGAGGTGACTTTTTATAGGCGAGCAGGAAGATTGAGGAGAGAGCACATCATTTCCAAAACCTGGACATGATCAGAGTGTGTGTGACCTTGAAGGCAGACCTTGATGCTCCAGTATGAATAATTACTGCTATGCATGTTTTATGAATATGACTGCCCAGCGAGGCTGTCAAAAAATGAGGGGACGGGGGCCAAGAGAAATTTGTCAGACGCTTTGCTCCTGACGGAGGACAGCACCCCTAACAATCTCCCTTTTACAGTTACACTACCCCCTGTCCACTGAGGACAAAGCCTGCGTCTCAGATCAGAGCTTCAACATGAGTAGGGGGCCCCAGGTGGGCCATTAGAATGTGATCTTTTGGACTTGTTGGAGACGAGATTAAGATGGGAGACTGACAAGTTTTAAGATGGCAGCCCCACACGGACACAGGCCGAGAGCCAGGCTGAGTGTATATAAATTGTTCCAGCCCTTTAAGGCAAAAACAGAGTTAAGAGCAGAGCTAAGGTGGAACAAGACCTCCAGACTTTGGAAAATGGCCCGTCCTTATGCTGTTGACATTTTCTGGTATTATTTTATTTTTGGTCTCCTTCAATATTAAGTAAGGTTATTTTTTAAGATGCCAGCCTGGCTCTAAAGAACTTGAACTAGAATTTGAAAGGAATGGGCTTATGTGGTGACAACAATATCAGGGGGAGACTTTTCTTTCTATCCTGAGAAAGTCGGTGCTAGGAGACCCAAGTTCAAATGATGCTGTCAGCCACCACTCCCAGCTGGGGTTTCACCTTCCAGTATTCCGCCAGGTCAAGCTTTGGCACGTGTCTGTGTATTTCTTTGCACAGAGAAGACATTTCATTATAAAAAAAATATAAGAAAACAGAACCAAGACTAAACACAGAGAATTCCTTACTCCAAACTGAAAGATAGGTCCCAGGAAAATGTTTGAGATTTGTGGTCAGGACTTGTATGACTTGTTGCTCTTTGGATCCTGGACCCCATTAGTCTGTTTGCCCCCACAGTAAGGAGCACCCCACCAGCTAGTTGTGCTGTCAGGGGTCCTGCAGCAGAGGTGGGTGGGCAGGAGATACACAAGACGGGGTCTGTTTCCTGACTGCACAAGGGAAAAATGTTTATCCCTCACCTCTGGGCCTCTAATGAATTCCGATTCAAGCCACACAGGCCTCGGAATCGATAGTTTTAATCATTTCAAAAACTAGCCCCACTCTGGGTAAAATTACAATGCACAAGAAGCTCAATGGAGCTTAAAGGCCACAACCTCATTATCATTTCATTAGACTCACATTTCAGCAAGATGGAAAGAAATGTTCTCACACACCACCCCCACCCACACTCCCCTCTCCTCCCCCAACCCTGTGGAATAACTCTGGAGGACAGCGATGGTTTACAACAGCTGTCAGCTTGCAAGAGCCACTGGCCCACTCCCATCATGCACTGTGCCCAAGGAGGAAGCCTGATGCAGCCGCTGGAGACTTCAGCGCAAATCAACGCAAATGCCTCCAAATCAAGTTTGCAATCCTGGGAAGTTTAGTAAAAACAACCCTGCTGTCAGTTTGCCTTCTCACAGCTGGAGGGGTCAAGTCATCAGCACAGTATAAACCCAGGCCAGCAGAACCTTGTCCTGCTCAGGGCCCCAGACGCCCTCTGGGAGGCAAAGGGTTTGAAAATGTCTTAAACTTTTCTAGTTTGTTTATTTTCCAATGTTTAATGATATTGTCCATGCAAAGAGCAGAACCCCAGCTCCTGCTAACAATTAAAGAGGCTTTTTAATTTAGGAGAAAACGTGATTTGAAAAGAAGAGAGGGAAGTATAGGAAGTAAAGCAAATGATTCACGTCGAGGACACTGTACGAAAGAACCTTAAGTGGAGAAGACCTTGAATGGATGGTGAGCATGAGGAGTGAAAGCTGTTCAGGGTGACTGACCCCACCAGGGCAATTTCAGAGAAGGAGGCAACTGTCTGTCTCTCTGACACCCCTTGATCAGACCTCACTGCATCACCACCTCTTGAAGGTTTCGTGTGTGTGGCTTGCATCTGTGACCCAAGTGTCCTCAAAGCTCTCCATCCTCTGCATCCAAAGGTTTCTCATCAGCGAAATTCCTAGAGTTCAGAGCTGCTTGCTCCTGTCTGCCAGAAGCTCACTCTGTGACTTGGGGAACCCCTCAGGAGTATGCCCCATGTGAAGTCACTGAGAGTGGGTGTTGTGTCCCACCAAAGTGTCTCTCTCCATTCAGCTTGCCCTCCAATGCCCAGAGTCACTCCATGGTGAGTCTTGCTGCTGGCATGCCCCATAAGAATGCTGCTGCTCACCTAGGGCATTGGCTCAAAGTTCCTCAAAGGACAGCACTACCAAGTGGTTGCCCTCAGTGCCCAGGAGCCTCACCCTAGGATGCCCCTGTGAAAACTGCCCCTTTGGCTGGGGGGCAGTGGGCAGGGGTATGGTAAGGCCTACTCCCCCACTTCCTTTTCCTTCTCATCACTGTTAATCCAGGCTTCTTCAGGTCCAGTATATTTTAATTCAATGGCTAGAAAAAGGTTAAAATGAAGTTGAATCCCTATTCCATGTCCTTAGGCCAGTGGTTCTCAACCTCAGCAGCTTCTTATTATCACCTAGGAAGTTTTTCCATATCCTTTTGTCAAGACCATCCCCCAAGCCAAGGAATCAGAATCTCTGACCACCTCCCTAGGTGATCAGAGACCTAAATTGAGACCCACTGTCCTGGAGGAAGAAAAGTAGGGAGCAAAGGAAGCAACGTTGAAATTAGGAGCCCTTTCCCTGCAATGGAAGGGAACTAGGCAAGCCAGACACAGTGCCACACCCTGGACACACACTGAGAAAACCCAGTGATTCCACTGCCAAACCCACCAGTGACTCGTGCTGCTGTTAGGATCTTTCAGCTGAGTCAACATATTGGGAAAGTGGCAGAAGACAAGTGCAATTCAGGCCTGGTGGCATCAAAGATGCCTGGAGGGAGGAGGCCTTGTCCTTGACTGTGGTGGAGACAGAATCCTGCAATTGACTGGACATCAGGAAAGCATCTGATCCAGCCCTGTGTGAATGTCCAAACTACCCAGGACAGCTGACCGTCTGTCCCAAGAACAGCTGTGACTAGAGAAGCCTGGGTACACAGAGTTCATTCATTCACTCCTTATTAATTTGTTCATCCATTCATTCATATATTCACTCATCTGTTTGTCCATTCACTGGCTCACACCCGTGAATGTCAAAGCTGTGTGTGAGGAACCTCAGATATCCTATGCAGCCTGGTGGTTCCCAGGCTTTGTTTTCAGCTGAGGAATGTGATTTAAGTGAAACCGTATGGAAGTATGAACAAATACAAGAGGAGTTGCTAGAGTAGAATAGGAGGCCCTTGACCAGGCCTACTCACCTCCCTTCTCCTAAGGGAGCTTGAGCAGATTCTCCTGTTTCAAAGAGAAAAAGTTGGAAACCACTCAACTTGTAAATGAGGACACTGAGGCACAGGGCAGGGTGGTACTTTGCCCGGAACCCAGAGTCAAAGAAGACTCGTGTAACAAATTTTACTGTAGTATGAGAAAATACAGACCTGAGGAGGATGGTCCTTGCAAAATGGACATGCTGAAAGCAGAGATGAAAACTCCACCTCAGGCGCTGAAGCACCTGCCCAAATACCCCAGGGCACAGCCCTCTCAGCTTTGTTTTCTGAAGAAAGTCCTTCTGAGGTATTTTCCCAGCACATTGCATTCAGGGAGAGCTGCAGCTTTGTTCTCTGGAGCCTACCAGGCCTAATTCATCTTCAGTCAGGATGCCCACTGCCAGCCCCCACACTGTCTCGGGTGTTTTCATGTTGTTAAATATTTTAGTATCACGGTTGGATCCCACCATTAAAATCTCCAAACTATGAGTAAGAACCAAATAGTAACAAAAATATGGGTAACTCCTACCTTCTCGTTGCTGTTATTTGACACTAGATCTACTCAAGGTGTTGTAGAAAAGAGAGTCAGTCTTTTCATGAGGTGATTTCCATGGGGGATTTTCTGGGCGTGAACTTCCTGAAGACACATCTGGGGCATAGGATGGCTGGACTCTTTTCTGAAAGTGACACAGGTGCCCCAGGACAAGGGCAGGTCCCAGTGCCATCCCTAGCTCTTCCACTTGCCTGCACATAGTCCCACAGCACCGTCATTTCTCAGGCCTACAGCTGAATGTGTAGCGGATGCTGACCTGCTCAGGACCTGCCCTCAGCTACAGGGAGCCATTGCCTTAGTCAGGCCCCTTCCCAGGAGTTACAGTGACCCAGCCCCATTGCTTCAATGGAGGGCATATTTGAAGGCTATCCATTGGCAACAGGCCCCGAGGGAATAGCTGAGGCTTCATGAGAACTCTATGCCTCCTGTATAGGGGTGTTCCAGGAGCTTCCCACAGCCAACCTTCTACACATGGATCTTCCTCTCAGAGTCTATTTCATCAGGAGTCTTTCACTCCACAGTCCACACCTGCAAAAACAGGACCATTCTTCTTAACTCTCAGAGTTATTTGAAGGGTAAGTGAGCCTATTGTTCACTTGAAATTTTCTCTTTAAAACAGTGCTGGAATATAATAAGTGAGCAATACACTTTTGTTCACTTTCTCCCTCTCTCTTATAGCAGATAGCAAATATTCTCTCTCCTCTGAGGAAGAAATCTCCTCTCCTCTGCTTATTGGCAGGGACGATATGACTGACACATTCCAGTGAACATTTAATCCTTTGTATTCAGGTGTTCTACACAGTCATGCTTAATCTTCATACCAACACACATGCGCACATGCACACACACACACACACACACACACACAGAATTCTGCAACCTTTACAGCTTTACTAACATCCAAAGCTGTTCTACACCATCACAACAACAATCATAGAGTTGCTCATGTAGGGACCTATATATCAAGTGAGTTGTCTCAGGAGCCAGAGATGGCTTCCTATTAAAGAAAAAGGAGGGCCTCATGAAGGAGGTCACATCTGTCACAGATTTTGAAGGATGGATAGAAATCTAGCAGGCAGAGAAGGTGGGAGTGGCTTTTAGGTGAGGGAATGAGATGGCAGTGAACAGTGGTGGTGTTGGGAAAACAAAACACGCCTAGGCAAGTCCTCCTGAAGACAGGATTTTGTGGAGGATGAAGGGGAGGAGCCAGGGCTGGGAAGATGAGTGGGATCTGATTGGGTGAGGCCTTGAATGTGAAGCTGAGGCTGGAAATAATGGGGTGCCACTGACAATTTTCGAGAGCAGGGGGGAGCTCCATGTCCATCATGAAGACAGAATGGGAATGATACTGGAGGTTAGGAAACCAGTCAGAAGGCTGTGGCAACAGACAGGGCTAGACATCCCCCCACCTGCCTGGGGGATTGGTGGGTGAAGAGGAAGTCCAGAGTGGAAATGCTGATGTCTTTTTTCAGATCACCGCAACTACTAAAACCATTAGGAGGTTTTAATAGTGTGCAAACTGCAAATATCGTCAATTCCTGATCTGAGGTTAGAAAAAACTGAGCTTGCTCCCCAACAATTGTTTGGGGAAATGAAAGAGGAAACTGACCTCAGTGTAAGGGTGCTTGACTCACTGTTTCTGAGTGACTGCGTGCAAGGAAATTCTCTGAATCTGCTGCCAGCCACTCCTCTGTCCACAGCTGGCCTCATAGGAATGTAGAATCCCATGTACAAAACACCTAGAGACTTCCAGAGACAGTACAGACCCAGCCCTAATTCCCCACTCCCTAGCTGTTAGGCCTTGGGCAAATCTCACACCTTTCTGGGCCTTAGTTTCCTCATCTATAAAATGGTAATGGTAATTATTACCACTCACTTGTGGGACTTTTATGAGCTCAAACAGCCTAGTAAACCTGAAATTGTCAAAGAAATGTTGGTATAATTGTTGATGCTGTTATGAAACTGGGTATTACTATTACCACCACTCCATGACCTTGTGCTTCTCTTTTCTCTGAAGAGCCCCAAAGCTGTTTGTAGTGTTCTTCTTTGATGAATAATTAATTTCCAAATGCCTCCTCTTACTTAGCCATGGGCCTTAGGTAAGAAAGCTCTACAGATACTGCCTACCTGGAGCAGACCTTGAGTCAGATCCTACGAAAGCCTGGAGGACCTGGCTGAGAGCGCTTTGGGGAGGCAGCAAAAGGAAGAGGCATCTCCAACACTATGAGGAGAAGCTGCTGGTCTCTCCAGCAGGGGAAAGACGGTGACTCAAGTTGGGACTTTCTGGCTACAGAGAAACTGTGACAAGTCATCCCTTTGATCACTCTATCTCCCATCAACCCAGAACTCTACATCGTGGGTCACTTTCTGTCCTACTACCTAGAAACCTAACAGTGCAGCCATGGTGACTCATCAGCATGTGACCTCATTTTCCTCATCTGCAAAATGGGTCAAATAATCTCTGAGCTCTCTGCTTTATAGGGCTAATGTGGGAGAATTTCATGGGTTGAGGATGTAAGAATGAGTGGCAACAACAAGGTGTACCAAGGTGACGGGTGTCATGAAATGTGTTTACACGCATTTCATGGTGTTTTAAGAGAATTTTCTGCCTTCGGTGTGGGGCGAGGAAGATGATGGCTGAAGGCTATTATGCAGTGGCTATGAGAGAAGTGGTAGGGGATCCATGACAACAGTTTGCTCCTAAACTTCCAAAGCTGGGGAGAAAAATGTCTTGAACACAAGTGTTCAAGAGTCTATGTCCTGGTGTTCTGATACAAGGTACCTCCCCCCAAAAAGTGCCAAATATTCCAAACCACAAGAGCAGGACAGCACATAGGAGTCACCATCTTCCATCAGCCCAGGGCTTGGTTTTTGCAGTCTTTCCAAATATGTCCGAACACGCTGGGACGCTGGCAAAGCATGAGGCTGCCTTGGGTCAGTGACCCCACTCAGACTCCAAAGCAGCATAACTAGGAGAAGGCAGTCTCCATTTAACTAGGAAGGAAATTAAAAGTGAGCGACTAAGAGGCTGCAATTCCCTTTCCCTGCTCTGAATGGCAAAAAAGGGGAGACCCCAAGCAGCAGCATGGCCAGTCCCCCAGCACAGCAGGGGTCCTACAGGAACATGACTTGGGTCTCCTGCTCACAGATAGCAGGGAGAGGAAATAGGTAAGTGTTCGCTAGGGAAAGTGATCTAGGAAGTGAACTCTAAAGTCACCAAAAGCAAGACAAGTTTAATAAAGGCACAGAGAAAGTTCAGACCACCAGAAATTCCTCATTCTATCCTGTCACTTTCACCACCTTTTCTTTTTTTTGAGATTAGGTCTCGCTATGTTGCCAGGTTAGTCTCGAATCCCCAGACTCAAGTGATTTATACCCTCTGCCTCCCAGGTAGCTAGGATTACAGGTGCCCGCCATTGCGCCCAGCTGCTTATTTGAGACCAGGTCTCACTATGTTGCCCAGGGTACCACAGACTCAAGTCACCCGGGATACTATGGACTCCAGCAATCCCTACCCTCAGTCTCCCAGGTAGCTGGGATTATAGGTGCCCGCCACTGTGCCCTGCTGTTTTTTTGAGACCAGATCTCACTATGTTGTCCACGGTAGTCTTGAACCTGCGAACTCAAGTGATCCCTGGCCTCTTGCCTCCCAACTCTTGGATTACAGGTGCACGCCACCACACCCAGCTTCTACCACCATTTTTAAAATATTTCCCATCTCAAAAGATTTCCTACCTCATAATCCTGGACATTGTCTTTCCTTTAACTTAACTCTTTCTCTTTCCCTCCAATAAGATAGGATTACACCCCCAGATTCAGTCTGCCAGTGACTCATTCTTCATATGGTTCCACACCATGTTTCCCCTCCTTTGTATAGTGGTCACGAGCATAAACTCTGGAGTCAGATGCTCTGAGTTCAAATCCCAAGTCGCCCTGTAAGCAGCCATGTGACCTGGGTAGCTTATTTAATCTTTCTGAGCTTCCACTTCCCCATCAGTGTTGGGGATGATGGGAGGACCCTCCTCATAGCTTTACTGTGAGCACTGGTGCTTGCCACCCACTAAGTGTTCCATCTGTGTTGATTTCTTTTGAAGACCCCACCCAGAGCCTTTATAAGACTGGGTTTCAGATCTGTTCTGGGGAGGCCTTGACTACTTGCTCTCCACCACCTTCTTCTACAATGCACCATCCCTGGCTATGTGGGTTTCTCCTTGTTTCTTGCTCACATCATAGCTTAGGAAGCTCAGGGCCTAAGTGATAATCCTCCTTCTCAGGAACCCTCAGTCCTCCTGTGCTGGAACTAGAGATTATTCTCTACAAAGCCATGCCCCTCTCTCAAAACTGTTTAAAACTCACATCCTTCCTGAAACATGACACAAGAAGAAAAACCCGAGCTCTGGGCAGAACTGGGTTCGAATCCCAGCTTAATCCAGACCAGCTGAGTAGCCTTCAGTAAATCACTTAGCATTTTTTAGTCTCAATTTCCTGATATACCAAAAGAGTTAAGTCTCCCTCCTCATAGGATGGAGAGGAAAAAGTGAAAGAGTTTCCCCCTCTTTCACTGGGGGAAGCCTGTGGGCAGACAGAGCTCGCCTGGGGCAGACAGAGCTCGCACATTCTAGCTGCTCAATAAATGTTTCCCTTCTCTCCTCTGCATCCGGCTCTGACTCAGTGGGCTCTTCTCTGTACCCAAGCAAGACTTTAATGATCCTTACAAATGCATTAGCTTACTTTTGTATGTTCTTGGATATTTATCATGCATTGGTTATGCTCTCTCATATATTGGACATTTATTGGACACTTACTATTTATTTGATGCTGTAACCAAATAATTAACATGAGAAACAGAAAATAGGGAGGGACCAACATATGTGTAGCTATGCCTAAAATCTTGGTTAAGTGTCATAATGGGGGGGATATATACAAGATGCTCTAAATCACAGTCTATTAGCCTAGGCTAATATTGATTTCATCTGTCAAGGGTTTCAAATCCAACTCAGGGATCACTGACTGAATTCAAATGTTATGTTAGATATGGTACTAGGCATGAGGGATTCAGAAAGAAAAAGTCTCCATCCTCAAGGAGTGTGGGGTCCAGTGGGGAAGAGAGATAAGTAGCTATAAGGATTATACTGTGTGGAAAGTGCCTGTGTTTTGTTATACCAGAGGGGAACAGCTACAGATAGGGCAAAGAAGACTTCCTGGAGGAGACAGCATCTAAGATTTAGAGAACAAGTTGGCACTGACTGAACAAAGGAGAGACGGAAGGTCTATGCAGGTGAAGGAAAACAGCTGTGCAATAGCTAGGAGTGAGGCCAGATGCAGGACTCAGACACTACAGTTCTATATGGTTGGGTGCATAAGCATAAAGTTCTGAGTTGCTGGCAACCTCTTCTTTTCTTTTTTTTCAAGTTCTCTTTTCTTTTCTTTCTTCTCAATCCCCAATATCATTTCTCCAGTCAAACCATTTAGTACCAGCTCTAGGGTTCCCTTTTCCAAGGGACTTCGGGCCCTTTGTTGTTCTAACTCAGGATCTTTGCAGCCCTGGCTGGGGAAGCTATAGGAGGGAAAAGGGAAGAGGAGTCCCTTGAGGGTTGTTTAGACTGAGTTTGAAACAGGAAAAATCTACCACCACTTCAGTTACCCCAGCAAGAACACTGACCAGGACCCAGGTTAGTCTTGGGTCATGGTTTGACCACCATAACAGCTGCCAGATAGCAGAAAAGAAACTGCTTCCCCAGCAAAATCCTCTTCTCCCCCAGCCTTCTGTCTCCGTACTTTGTGTCAGGTTCCCTTGGGCCCCTGCCTCCACAAAGTCAGTTTCTACTAATTTGGTCAAGGTGAAGGTCCCCTCATGTTCCTGGGGTTTACCATCTAGCCAGCAGGCCACAGAAACTCCCAGCATGCTGAAAAGACTCCCAATACCCCAAAGAGACTCCCAGAACCCTGAAGAGACTCCCAACACCCCCAGTATCTGTGAGGGACCATATGCAGTCACCATGTTCACTCCCATGTGTGCACACACCCACATACATGCACATACTCCTCTCCCACACACTAACTCACAGGACCCACGCTCACACACGGGCTCATACTACTTGCCCACGCATCTGCTCATAGACACACACACACGCATACACACACTCACACACCAGAAGGTACAGCTTGCCTCTGTTTCATAAGTTCCTCCTGGGGAGGATCAGCCCCCAAGTAGTGGGGTTTCAGTCCAGGGACATTAAGACTCAGGCCAGAGAACCCCAGTATCTCTCACTGAGAGGATACCAAAGGGTTAAGAGAGAACATTTCCAGGGAGTTTGCCTCTTAATCAACACAGTTAATTCTTTTCCTTTTACAAACATAAATTCTTGGCAGTCAGTAACCAAAAAAGAAAGGGGTATGAAAAAAACCTTAACCCAACATTAGTCAAATCTTTGCCTCTTCCTATTTTTTTTCAAGTGAAAACCCAAGGGAATTCAAAGCAATGAGAGAAATCCCAGCCCAGATGGAATGTTTTTGCTAATATACGTCTGCAAGTTATTTAAATGTATGTTTAAGTGTGTGTGTGTGAGCATGTGTGTGTGCGCATGTGTGTGTGAAAAAGAAAGAGAGAGAGAGGAGAAAGAATCTAAGTGCAGGCATAACTGAGTGATGCTTGTGTGGGGTGTGTATGTGATGTGTCTGTGGAGCACAGCAGACGGCAGAGCAGAGAAATCACCAGTCTGCCTCAGCCCCAGCTCTCCTTCAGCCCTGACTCTCCCATCTAGAACTAAAAGCAGGTCATGCCTATTACCCAGGACTGTCCTTGTTCTCCAACCTAAGGGCTCCTGGGGACAATAGCCCTGTCCCTGCCCTTCAGCCCCAGGATTGCCCACTGTAGCAGTCACCCACCTTACACATTCTTATCCTTTCCTGCTTAGTCAGAAGATAGAGGGCTGGTGTTTCCAGGCCTGTAGGAGAGGGATGGTTGATAGGAACAAACCTGTTCCCACTCCCCAGAGATCTGAGCCCTCCCCAAGACCCTGCCTGAACGTGAAATGTGGACTGAGACTCTGTGACCTCTTGCATCATCACTCAGAGCCATCTTTTGTTCTTCAGGCCCCCGTGGAAGTTCTTCTTCATCCTTGACCCTCACGCCTAGCACCCCTAGATGACTCAGGCAGCCCTCACCCCAAGCTCCCACCTGTACCCCCAGAGCACTCCCAGCTGAGTTCTGGCTGCAGAGACTTTGCAGAAACCCCCCTCTACCCCTACCCCTACCCCTAACTCCCTCTCCTCTGCTTTCTCCTGAGCTGACTTTAATTCTTTTAATCTTTTGCCTGAAATCGCTCCTCTGGCCCCATAATCAGTTGTGTGGGTTCCAACTTCCTGATTTCCAGGGGGAGATTAGGCAGCTTTCTCCATCTAAAAGCACTTTGGATGCCTGGGCCACCCCATGGGCTGGCTAGACCCTTCTCTGGCAAAGGGCCTGTTCTCAGTCTTCTGAGCCCCAGTGCACCCTGTGTCCCGGACTTTCCACAGGGAACTTCCCATGCCCCTACCTTGCCCTGGGCCCCCAGAGATTCCAGCCCTCCATCATCTTCCCCCATCGTACAGACACATCTCAGCATCTCCAGTCAGGCCAAGTCCCCTCTATCACCAGCTTTTGGGAAAGGAGCTGGGGTGGGTGTGGTGGGGGTAGGGCATTGCTCAGGATCTGGAAGCTGCAGAGAATATCCTCATCCTGCTTGATCTCCAGCCCCCCCCCCCATTTCCCTACCCCTCACTTCTGTAGCTTTTCTGCTCCTCCACCTAATCTTGTATTCAGTAGCCCTTTTTCTGAGTGAGAGGGGGGATAGATGGGTGAGGGGTGCTAGGAAGAGAAGAAGTGGTTGAGAGAAGAGATTCCAAGAAAAAGTACAAATAACTTTTGCAGAGTATATCTTTTGGATTTGCCTTGGTGTATAGCTACAGGGTAGTAGTAGTTTAGATTTAGATTTTTCTTTCTTTTTTTCTTTCTTTCTTTCTTTCTTTCTTTCTTTCTTTCTTTCTTTCTTTCTTTCTCTCTCTCTCTCTTTCTTTCTTTCTTTCTTTCTTTCTTCTCCTCCTTCCTTCCTTCCTTCCTTCCTTCCTCCCTCCCTCCTTCCCTCCCTCCCTTCCTCCCTCCCTTCCTTCTTCCTTTCTTGACTAAGTCTTGCTATTTCTGCCTGTGAAACCACAGGCTCACATTACCCAGGGTACCACGGACTCAAGCGATCCCCAGCATCAGCTTCCCAAGTAGCTAGGATTACAGGCACACGCCACCACATCCAGCTATTTTTTCGGGGGGGGGGGGGGCGGTGGAACTAGGCCTCACTATGTTGCCCTGAGCAGAACTCGAACCTCGATCCCTAGCCCCAGCCACTTCACAGGTTGACGCTTACAGGCATGTGCCACCATGCTCAACCTCAGATCTGACTTTCTTTACAGAAGACAGAGTTGCCTAGAAAGGACTTTTGGAGCTAGAAAGAGGTAAGTGTCCTGAAATGCCACCTGGTCAGGGCTACATTTTCCCTCTGAAATGGACAGTGTTCAAATATGTGGAGACTGGCTTCCTAAGGTCTGAAGAAGCCAGAGGAGTCTCTGGTCTGCCTGGACTGAAGGCTTCAGAGAGACCATGAATCCTTTGGCCTTGTATTCAGGATCTTGTGATTGCAGATGCAATGAGACATCTTCCATGGCCTCTGTCAAGTTCGCAAAAGGGTTTCTCACCTCAAAACCACTTTACTAAAGGTTGATGTGAAGGTGACACTTGAGGCTGACCAGAGTGACCAGGGCTAGAGTGGAATTGATGACTTCTAGCTGAAGCGAGCAGACTGGGTCACGCTCAGGCAGCTCTGTGAGTGTGTGGAGCTGACTGCACCTCTACATGTGCGTAGGGAGTTCCCAGAAGTGATTCCTGGGGATTCCCTCAGGTTCCCAGCGATCCTTCTTAAAGCAGGACTCTGCCAGGTGAACTCCCCTGACTCATAGGATACACCTTCCCTGGGGTGAACTGTTTGTTGGTTTACTGCTGGCCATGGCAAGTGGTAATTAGTGATATGGTAAAATGCCCCAAGCTGAGCCCTGTCTTTGTGGGACAACTGTGAAAAGTATGCAGGAGAATCTGCACTCACAACTTGCACATGTGTCCGAACCTCAACAGTCTCTGAGTACAAAATGGCACCTATCTCCAAGGGGCTGTGTATGTCCAGCACTGCTGTGGGCAGGTCAGAGAATCACAGAACAAGAGGGGAAGGGGATCCAGACCAATGGACAATTTGGAAGAAGCCATAGTTTCTTAGTGAACAGTCTATTAGCCCAACACCTCAGTAACTCTGGCATCTCTGAGGAAATGACCAGGTTGGACAGGGAAGTCACTGAGAGCATCTTCCTGCTGCCACCTTATGTCTGAAGAAATTATCCTTCCTGTCCCCTCCCTGGAGTGCTTGTGTGGGGGGTAAGTGGAGATTATCCAAAAGCCACAGGATGCTTTCTCAGTCTCCCCTCCTGCACTCAAGACCACCCACCCTTCTCCCACAAAGTCAATTTCCCTGCAGAAGAGGCTGTGGGAACCAGAGGGGTTTTCCTCTTTCTTTTTGGCCTTGCTTACTTGATTGCTTTCATGCTTAAATGGAACACATTGAAAGGACAGGGAGTGTGACATCCAAACAGGTGCAGAAGGAGACGTTGCACTGGGGTGTTGGCAGTTAAAGGGGTGTGGCTGAGGAAGGCAGGGAGGCAAACTCTCCTCTAGGCCCTTCAAAGAAGACTCCTCCATTCTGTGGCAAAAAGGTAATGCCTAACATCTCATGCTCATGTTCTAGAGCCTGAAGTTTCTAGAATGCTTGTTTCCTGAAGTTTCTAGAATGCAGTGTGCAGGATATAAACCCATGTGGTTTATATCCTTGTGTCTGTGTAGAATGGATACAAATCAAGGGTCTGTGAGGCAGCAGCAGTGTGGCTGCTGGCAGCGCATCCAAGTGGAGGTCTCCCCGTAGGTCTCTTCCGTCACTGACCCTTCCACAAATGACTCTTTTTCCCCAGCTCCCCAGCGTCAAGCTGTCATCCTCCCCAACTCCTCCCTCACTTTTCCTCCACATACTCAGGCTGTTGCTATATCCTCACTTCTTCCTCCACAGCAACTCTGAAATCTGTTCCTTTCTTAGTCTCCACCTCCTCCATCAGCATCCCCCTCCTTCTGTCCCCATCTCTTCAGTCTCTTTTCTCTGCTTTTCACCTTCTCTGACTGTGTGCCAGCTCTGTTGCACTTTGTCCATCTGTCTGTCCTTCTGTGTATGCACTAGGCATGTTCTAGGCATCTCCCTGTTGCCTCTGAATCCCTGTCTGTCCACCTCTCATGGATTTCTCTTTGTTTTGTTGTGTATGTTTATCTCTCTATCTCTCCACTCTTCTCTGTCTCTTGATAAGTAAACACAGCCTGAAACTCCTGGGGGAAGCCACGTTTCTATGCTTCTATTTCCTAAGCTCACTGTCAAGTGGCTTCTCACCTGCTCTGAAGTCTGAGGGAGGCAGCTCCGGAGGTGGGGACATAAGGAGTCCAATGACCCCACAGCCTCTTCTGGTCCTGTAAGGGCCCATGAGAACCAGTGAGTCTTGGGAGGAGCAGCTGGATTGGAGGAACCAATGATGCAACCCAGAGTGTTACTAAAACAAGTGGCAGGCCTGGTTCATTTGCATGTTGGGTTTTCTCTTTTACATAAATCTGCATGTCAAGCTGGAGGCCCTGGAGTCAGGTAATGCAAAATGATGCAAAGTAAATTAATCAGTGTGCCCTGCTGCAGGTGTAAGTCAGCCCTATCTTTCAAATGACAGCAAACCCAGATGGGCTGATGTCCTTATGGGGTGGGGGTGAGGGTGGGGCAGGATAAGGGTACTGGACTGGAGGAAGCAGGCAGCTGTTCCATTCCAGGTCTAAAAGGCCCATTGGCAAGTCTGCTCTCCTGCTCAGCTCTAGAGCTAATCTGAGAGGGTGGCTGTAACGCCAGAGAGCTTCCACCACTCTTTATCCAAACCCGGGAGATTCAGAACCCAAGGCCAGGAAAGGGGACTGGAAGGAAGGAAGATTTATGACTCATCTCATCCAGTGAGGGAAACTGAGGTGCAAGGAATGGGGGAGGGACTTTTCTAAGGTTGCCCAGGTCTCCATGAAGGGTCCTGGATACTTGCTTTTGGCTCTAAGCAAAGTACCTCCCTGCTCTTTACCACTGGTTAGAAATGGATAAATTTCACTGTTCCATGTGGGGGTCTTCAGTGACTATGGGGGATCATAGATAACAATCTGCCCTTATTTATCACCCAGGCATTCAGAGAGCTCTCAGAGCCCCTGTACTAGGCACCTATGGGTGCACCTTCAATTTCACTGACCCAGACATGGGGTCTTGCTCTCCCTTTAGAAAAAGATAGAATGTGAAAGAGGTGATGGTCACTTTCTGTGTGGCTCTCTGGTTACTAGAAAGTGTGACTTCTTAGCTTCCCCTCTGGATTGGTAAATGACTTTTGAAGCCAAGGTTTATGAGAGGCCCCTTCATGTGAGAGAGGTTTGGGGAGTAGTGTCACAAGTTCCCAAGTCTGTTTCTTTTCTGACAGCATAAATGAACAAACACAGGAGTCCAACCTTCCCAAAGATCTCACAGCCTCTGCAGACTCAACCTGCAGTTTGTTTAAAGGGATACATAGTACACATGTGGCAGCTATGACCATCGTCATTCCCCTCTGCTGCAGGATGCTGGCAAATTAGGCTCATCAGGCTGCTCTGGGCGTGCAGGCTAACTGAGCAGCCCACTTGGAAGGTAGGGAATCTTGTGGCTAAGAGCAGAAGCTTCGGAATGAGTCACTCCTTTGCCTGGGTCGGGGTGCTGCCTTTTACAACTGTGTGACCAGGGCAAGACACTTGGCCTCTCTGAGTCTAGTTTTCTTAATGTAAAATGTGGGTGGTAATACTTCCTACTTTGTGGGGTTACTATGAGCCTTTTAAATGAGGCAACATATACACAACACCCCACACAGCACCTGGCACAGCACCTGGCACATCTAGAAATGGTAGTCATTATTATTATTCTCGCAATATAGCTACTCCAACCAGGCTCACCTAGGTGAGAGGAAAAGTGGCTGAGAAATAAGCCTGCCGGTAATCCCTCTCTCATTCCCCTCCTCCTCCACCACCTGGCCCCCTTCTCTCCAATCTTTTCCTCACATCTGCACCAGAGGGGACATTATAAAACACAAATATTGTTTGTTATGTACCCCCCCCCCTTGCCTTAAATCCTTTTGGGCCCCCTATTGCTTTTAGACTGAAATCCAAGGTCCTTGACACAGTCTTACAAGGCCCTTTGTGATCTGGTTCCTGCTTATCTCTGGAGTTTCATCTCTCAGCCTCTGGTAACCTAAGCTCAGGTCCACAGTTACTCAGACAGGCTTATTCTGTCCGCATTCACCTCCAGGCCTCTTCACAAGCTGCTTCCTGACCCCAACTATTCCCTTCTCTCCTCTTAGCTTAACTGTGGCTTCCTCCAGAGCACACCCACTCTTGTGGCTAAGGATTGACAAAGAAGGACCTCCTGATCCCAGTGGATTTAGCCTGAGGTCCAAGCAGTAGGAAGATCTAAAATCATCTTGTATGACTTCTCCTTTGGCAGCAGAGAAATCCAGGCCCCAGAGGCAGGGGGCTTCCTCCCGGTCCCTGAAGCCCCCCCCCCCCTCTCTCCACACCAGCACAAAAGGAAACCTGTGACTCCACCTCTGACACCAAGGGCCTAGCATTCCAATTCATTTGCATTTAATTATCTAATCACCTCTCCCAGGGAGAATGAATAAACAGAAAAGACTTGGGAACCCAAAGGAAAGAATTCCAAACCCAAGAGAGACCACAAGGGCTGCATTTTGAGGTAGAGGTTATTTACTAATATTCAACCATTCTCCTAAGATTGCTGTTACTTTTTTTACCTCTTCATAAGATTCTGGCTGGCCTCATCTGCCAAGGGGGCAGGCCTGCCAAGGGGGCAGGGCCTGAGAGGACTCGAGGGCAAAAAAGAAGGGTTTGCTGAGGTGTTGCTAATTTCAAGAATAATCACACCTGAACCACATACACTCACCGCTGGTTTGTGGAAAGAACATGGGTTCTGGAATCAAAAGTCTTGAGTTCGGGTCCTATTTGCTACCTGGGTCAACAGGCAAGTCACCTAGCCTTCTTGTACCTCAATTTCCCCAACTATAAAATGCGGGTAGTACTGGCTCTCTCTTCCCCGGGTTGTCAGGATGGCCCTGTGGGACCACAGGTGGAAACATACCTCCTCATAGCTCAACTCATAGCCCACTCCTAGCAGGGCAGCTGATGAGGACCCAGGTGAATGCCCAGAGGGGATTGCTAACTCACTCTCTGCTCCTGTTCACACTCTATGGCCTAATCTGTTACAAACTGAAAGGTGTTGGACTTATAAATATTTGTTCCTTCTAGCCAGACTTTCCAGAACTTTATCAGCCTGACTGATAAGATAATCCTGCCCTGTGAGGTGAGCCCTGGCACCTGGTGTTCTGCATTGCAGGTGACCTCTCAGACCTAACTTTTTAATACCTAGCAAGTTAATACACAGGCTCTCAATTTACAGGCGGGAAGAAGAGGGGCCTTCTGAGAAGGCCTCCGAAATTAATTCTCTTTGTTTCTGAATCTGATGTCTAGAGTTGACCGGAGACTCCAAGTTAACACCTTTCATGCCAGATGGTGACTGGGTCCCGGCTGGCTCCACTAAGCTCAGAACCAAAATGGTTTTGAAAAGACTTGAAGTGAGGGCCCTTCTCCTTTAATTAAGTGCGAAATCTCCATATCTATTTCAGCCTTTGAAAAGTGAAACCCAGGAAGGTAGGTTCCCTAGGCAGAGAGGAGAGGTGTGTGGAGTTAATATTCCATCTCCATTTTTCCTGTGTAATTTAATAAGTTGACTAAGCTTATCAGGGGGACGTGGGCTGCATTTAGCCACTGGGGGAGCTGGGCTCCCACTGCCGCCTCACTTTTCCAGTTGACAAAGCTCACATTAGAGCGGTTGACCGGTCAGGTGAGGTGAGTCAGGGTTAAGGTGAAAAGCTGGGACCCGTCTCACCTTGCTCAGTCACACGTTGGCATTTGGCATGTCCCTCCTCCCTCAAACCTTCCTGCTGAATCCTCACAGAGTCTGAGGTGCAGCCTGAACTGCATCTGCCCTCCTAGGCTCTTAGTCTTCAGTTTGGTCACACTCCCTGCCACTCCACTTCCCCTAGCCTCCAGTGGGGTTGGCCCAAGAGAGGTACTGACTTGCTAGTACTGCCCCAATGCCTTCCTTCCAGGAAGCAATGTAACTTCCAGAACTAAACCCTAGCCCCCCCCCCCAACAGATCCTTCTCCCCACCTTTTTCCTCCCCATGCCAGTCAGAGGGCAATGTCAGGGCTGCTTCTGTCTGGAGCTGAGGGAAAGGAATTCTTCAAAAAAACAAAATTTTCGTAGAAAACTCCAGAAATCCTGGAAAGAAATCCTTGGAACTCAGTGTGGGAAAGGTCACTCTGGGTGTTCATCTCTTTTTTGAACAGCCACTGAGACTTCTGCTTATCTCTAGAAGAAGCACTTGGGAAGGGAGGGATACCAAATATAGAATTTTTTCCTCATAATAAAAACAGAGCTGAAAAGGGTTCTAGAGATTCACTAACCAGAGCTCCTTTCTAAAAGGTGGTAGACTGTGAGGTTCAGGAAGGAAAAATCATCTGTATAACGAATTCTAATAACTAGGGCAAGGTCAGAGTTAGGGGTGCGCTGGTGGGGGTGGCAATAAATCAGCCCAGAGGTCCTGGAATCGGGTTGCAACTGTGTTCGAATCTTAGCTTGACTGTGAGACTCCATCAGGCTGTTAAAGTTTCTTCCTACTTCAGTTCCATCATTTATAGAATGGGGGTGAGAGTAGCCTCTTCTGAGGGCTGACAAACAAGACCGCATGCATGCTACCTCCACCACTTGCATCAGACTAAAACATAAGCTCTTTGGCGGCAAAGGCTTGTTTCCTTTCCTGCTCTGTGCTCAGTCTTGAACGTGGCCTACCAGGGTAGCATCAATGAGTGAATTTGGAGTGGATGAATACATCTTCTGGTTCTTATTATCACTATTATAGTCAGTGGTTATTGTTATTATTGCCCGAGTGCTTTTTTGTTCTACTTTAATCACCTTTCCTTTTCTTTACCTGAACTCCTTTCTCTGTTTACTCTTTGTACCAGTGTGTATGTAGGGACTCCTGGGTGTGCACACTCACACCTGACGTGCCTGTACCGCTGTTTCTCTCTTCCTGTGTTTCTTCTCACCTGTAGGGGGAGAGGGAGAACTGTGAGCCTGAATCCAAACTCTGCTTTCCTACCCAACCCCCATCCCATTCAGTGTTTAAATTGCTGCTCCCCTTTATCTGCCTGAAATCCTGGCCACCCTCTTCTAACATACTCTGCGCTGCCTACTAAGTGAGGGATGGTAAAGAAAAAAAAATCCCACCACTATTTTTTTTCTTTTCCAAGAAAGGTTGTCCACTTATTTTTGTTTTGTCCGATTCATTGACTGACGCAATGCCCTTCTGCTCTGACAAATGGGGACCCTCAGCAAAGAAGGAAACACAGCCAAAGTGAAAAGAGTAAGGGTCAGAAGCTTGCTGGAGATTTATGAAGTTCCCGTTCAAGCACAGGCAGCTGGACAGTTCTCTTCTGTGCTCAGGCCTTGAGTTTCAAGAAAACACAAAGACTCCCAGACGCGCCTTCACTTGAGTCATCTGGGTGGAGCTGATGTTTTTATCTGTGTTATCTTCCCATTTCCCTCTCCTTCCTGGCTGAGAGTTGGGAGCAGTGGCTGGAATGGCAGCTTTCTTCTAACTTTGGGTCGAGATCTAGAGAAAATCCTTCAGGTTTTCAAATCCCATTCTCACCACTCCTCCCCCACCTTTGCTTTAGGGTTTGAATTATTCGCTTTGAGTTAGTGAATCTAGATGGGAACCATTGGAGATTAGATCGGAATACAACATAAATAACTCAACCCAGCAAATTAACACAGGCCCATAAACCTAAGTCTGAAAGAATCAAATGACAAGCAAATAAAAAATTGCTTAAAAATAGGAAACAAAAAGACCTATAGCTTTTAACACTCACCTGTGATCTCCCAGAGACTAGATTGGTGGGACTGAAAGGTAAATTATAAAGTAAAATACTCAATCCAGGCAAACTGTAGAGGTTTGTTTGTGTGTTTCCTTAACATACATGACTAAAAAACAGATTCCATTTGCTTTCATCTTCTTTTTAATGACTGAACAAGAGTCTCAATTTACTAAATTAATGGAAATATTGGCTCTGTGCAGGTTTCCATCCTTTTGAGGTTGACCTCCCCTGCCTGTCTGAGTTCAGATCTTATTGAGCACAGTGTTTAATGCCAAATAAGTGTCCCCCCTACCCCCACTCCCAGACCTCTGTCAAACAGTGAGACCAGGAAAGGTAGTCTATCTAGCAGGACTTCAGGGAGCTAGGTCAGGTGGCAAGAGGGTCTCTTACTACAGTGATAGGTTCCCCCTTCAAATAGAAGGGACATATCTACAACGTTAAAAGTAGGTCCCGTGGTTTTGCACTTCAAGTTCAACAAACAGATGAAACAGATATGTTATGGACTGAACAAACCCTCACTCCTCCCTCAACCCCTCCCATAAATTCATTTGTTAAAATGTAATCCCCAAAGTGAAGATGTAAGAGGGTGGAGCCTTTAGAAGGTGATTGGATCCTGAGAATAACACTCTCATAATGGGATAGTGCCCTTAGAAGAGGGACTCCAAAGAGCTCTCTCACTCTCTTGAGGACACAGCAAGAGGAACTGCCATCTGTGGATCATCTATAAAGTGCCATCCATGAACCAAGAAATATGACTTCACAGATTCTGAAGCAGCCAACACTTCGCTCTCACTTTTCAGTAACAGAGGTGAACAGGGGTCTCCATTTCTAAAGCCTCCAGAACTGTGAGAAATAAATATTTGTTGCTTGAAGCACCCAGTCCATAGTATTGTTGCTACAGCAGCAGAGAGAATGAAGACAGGGTCCCAGCACATTATGGGAATAAGGGGGTTGTGAGGGTTGAAGTGTGGAGCCATGGAGGCACGCAACTGGGAATGCTTTCCTGGGCTTGGATCCTTAACCCCAAGAAGCATGCCCGTGCCTTGGCCACAAGAACCACATACAAACTATGCCTCCTCATCAATTCAGTGTCAACTGTTTTGTTCTGTCCTAGACATTGGCTCTTACTTGATCCCTGACTTTCTCCCAGTTGAGTCTTCCAGGCGTGTTCTATCTGGATTTGGCAACTTGGATCCCTTTCTGCTTCGTGACTATCTTGGAAATCCTATAGTTTCAGTCACTGAGTATTATCCCCACACACCAAAATGTCTCTGCAGCTGCATCCTCCCCAGATGCCTGGAACACCACAGTATCCCAGACTCCTGAGGAGTGGGAGAGGTGTGGGGAGCATGTAGAGATGAGCTGGGAACTAAAAAAGAGTGGCTCCAAATGGGCAAAGAAGAGGACAGTTTAGGGGAACATTAGGAAAAGAGTGAAAAATACATGTTTGTGGCCCTTGGCATGAGTGAGCTAGGTTCTTCAAAGGGTTAGACAGTGGGAGCAAGATTGCAACATTCAGTTAATTTCCAGCAACCATTGATATAAACAGGGACCCCAATGATATACCCTCAATCTGATTCTTTTGGTTATTAGGTGTGACCTCCATGGAATGACACAAGGAAATGGTTGTTCAAACTGAGAAAAATGCATTCAGCCTTCACATAGTTTTCTAATTAGCTCTGTCTTTGCCCCACAATCCACAATGTCTTTGCACTTCTGAAAGTCTTCATTCAGACACCAATCACCTGGCTTTTTCTGGTCGGGAAGTCCTGTTCCTCACCTCGCAATACCTTACTTCTATGTCACAACACCCTCCATTTTAACTCTCAGCAGTGGGTATACAGAAAGTAATCAGATCTATGAACCAAACTGTCAATATTTGCTTTCCTGCTTCGTCATGGATCACAGGTTCTGACGCAAAAGTGATGCTATATATGTCTTCACCTGGTTACCCAGTCACTCACGTCCCCAGAAAGTACACATCACTCGTTACTCATATTGATCCAAACAGAAAACTTCCCTTCGGAGTCCCTGTAGCATTGCCTCACCTTCCTCCACAACTCAATCTTGGAAAATTTCCTGTTCAATTAAAAAAAAATTAATGACAACCTATATAGGAACATAGCATAGCTATCAGAATTTTAGATGATGCAAAATCAAGTAGGGGACAAACACAAACAGGGTTTTAAAAAAATGAGGTTCTAAGTCGATTTTAATAGGTTAGAATAAGGAACTGAACCTAACAAAATGAAATTTATTAGTGGTAAATGTAATTGAATAATGTCAGAATTTGGAGATGGGACTTAACAATCTACATATTGACCAAAAGCTCCCTGTGAGTCAAAGGAATGTAGTGTGACTCTCACAAAACCTAAGGCAATTTAGGCTGCATCACTGGAAATGTAGAATACAAAGGAATGAGGTACAGGAGGTGATGATTTTGTTCTTCTCACTGTTGCTGGACCACACCTGATGTGTGTGTTTCCTTCTGACACTAGTTTAGGATGAACACTGACAAGCCATCATGCATCAGAGGGGTGGAAGAAGGAAGAAAGAGAACCTGGAAATTATATCAATCAAGGATATTGAAAGAACTAAGGAAGTGTAACCCCAAAGAGGGAAGAAGATTTAAGGGTGCATGAAAGCTATTTTCAAATACTTTGAGGATATGCTAATACCAAACGTATAAAGTTCTTTTTTCCCCTCCCAACTCTAAAGGACAAAAGTAGGTCCATAAACTGAATTATAAGTTATAGAGAGCTGAATTATGGTCCATAGTGAAGATGAACTTACTTTTTTAGCAATGAAAACTGACCAAAGCTGAAGTGATCTGCCAGATGAGGTAATGAGTTTCCTGTCATTAGAGGTATTCAAGCAAAAGTGGGAGAATTATATATAAGGGATACTGCAGAAAGAATTGTATTTATTGAAGGATTAGATAATTTGAATTCAGCTACTCCTATTCTGAGGACTGCTATTATAATTTACCCTACACAAAAACTTCTTCTTCTTCTTCTTTTTTTTTTTTTTGAGACTAGGTCTTGCTATTTTTGCCCGTGGAACCACAGGCTCTCATTGCCCGGGGTACCACGTACTCAAGCAATCCCCAAGCTCAGCTTCCCAGGTAGCTGGGCTTACAGGCGCGTGCCACCACGCCCAGCTATTTTTTTTTTTTTTTTGGAACTAGGTCTTGCTACAGGCCCCCAGCAGGACTCAAACCGCGATCCCTAGCCCCAGCCACTTCATAGGCTGAAGCTTATAGGCACGAGCCACCGTGCCCGGCCTTACACAAAAACTTCTAATGCCCTTTGGTAAAGAAATTAAGATGCTAAATTTTGAAAATATTTCTTTTTTAGATTCAGTTTTATCATTTCAGATAAAGAACGCAGACTTGGGAGACAAATGCCAGGTCTGAATTCTGGTTCTGTTGCCTATTAGCCATGTGATATTGGGCAAGTCACTAAACCTCAGTTTCCTCACCTTTGAAACAGGTGGACTAATAATATCTACCTCTTAGGGATGTTATGAGGGTTAAAAACTGCATTTGAAAAGCACTCAGATTATTCAAAGATAGAACAAAAATCACTGTAATTCATAGGGAATAACAAAAGACCTCAATTATTGAAAAACCTCCTGACCAGAAAAAGAGAGAGTGGAGATATTACTATTCCAGACTTCAAACTATATTACAAAACCATAGTAATTAAAACAGCTTGTACTGGTACAAAAACAGACAATCGGACCAATGGAATAAAACTGAATTCCCTGAAATAAAGCCACACGTATATAGTCAACTAATCTTTGACAAAGGAGTTGAAAAACTTACATTGGAACAAGGACAGCCTTTTCAATAAATGGTGTTGGGAAAACTGGACCAAGACTTGCAAAAAAATGAACCAAGATATCTCCCTCACACCATGTACAAAAACTAACTCAAAATGGATAAAAGACTTGGACGTTAAGACCTGAAACCATAAAATACATAGAGAAAAACCTGGGCAAAACCCTTCATGAGTTATAATTCAGAAATCCATTTTTGGATACATCTATAGCTGGCAAAAAAAAAATGAAGGAAAACAAAAGCTGGGACTACATCAAAATAAAAAGCTTCTCTACAGCAAAAAGACAACAGAAAAAACAAAAAGAATCCCAAACGAGTGGGGAAAAATTTTTGCCCTCCATACAAGTGATAAGGGCCTGATAACAAGGATACACAAAGAACTCACACAACTCAACAAAAAGCAAAAAACCCAGTTTAAAAATGGGGAGATCTAAAAAGACACTTTTCTAAAGAGGAAGTCCAAATGGCCAACAGGCACATAAAAAACTGCTCAATGTCACTAGCAATTAGGGAAATGCAAATTAAAACCACAATGAGATACCACCTTATACCAGTAAGAATGGCCCATATCCAAAAAATAGACAACAAGTGCTGGCGTGGATATGAGAGAAAAGAACACTTTTACACTGCTGGTGGGAATGTAAACTGGTTCAGCCATTATGGAAAGCAGTGTGGAGAACCCTCAAACTAATAAAAATGAAACTACCATTTGACCCACCAATCACTCTTCTGGGAATCTATTCAAAGGAGACCTCAATGTGGGTACAAAGGGACACCTGTGCTTGGATGTTTACTACAGCACTATTTATAATTGCAAGGACATGAAAATAACCCAAATGTCCCAAGACAGAGGACTGGATGAAAAAGATGTGTTATATATATACAATGGAATATTACACATCAATTAAAAATGACAAATTTGATGACTTTTTGGTAACATGGATATACCTAGAAGAAATCATATTGGCAGAAACAAGTCAGAAGGAAAAAGACACAAACCAAATGGTTTCACTAACATATGGACAACCAAACGAAAGTACACAACTGGGGGAGGGGACCAGCTGGAGTGGCCAGGGAGGAGAGGTGGTGGGTGACCCCCAGGGATCACAATGATGTGATATATAATATATATAAATTGTTTAAATAAAAAAATGAAAAGCACTCAGAACATTGACAGCCTATAGTATTATCAATGTCTAGGTAAAATAAAAAATAATCCAAAATGATTAAAAACAAAAAATGGCAATGGTCTCAAGTTTAACAAATAGGTCAAGGTCATTCTCCTCCTTCGCCAACTCATCAATAGCAACTCTGGCTATAAAACAGCCACAAGCCTAGAGGTGGCAGAAAAAGGAAGAAAAAAAAAAAAAAGCAAAAATCACACAGGCTTCCTAAGCTCTCAGAGGGGAAGCAAGAGCTTCCTGCTATTGGCTTACCATAACCTCTGAAAAGACCTGTGTGTTTAATGACACCAGCTTATCCCTGCCTCCCCATTCAACCCTCCTCTCTCTTCTTAGAGTTGCTAGGAGGCCAGGGGTATGCTGCATTGTAATAAAGCAGGGGGAGCAGGGCCCAGAGCAGGTTAGATACACAGGGCCTGTCTGCGGGAGCTTAATATCCTCTTACTGGAATAACTATTGTCCCAGCTTCTTGACAAATACCAACCATCATTAATAAAAGGACTAATAAAAGCATTTATTGCACTCAGGCAATGGCCTGGCTTTTTCTAGCTCCAGGGCTTTGGCAGAGGCAGCTGCTTGAGGATGAGGGCTGGAAAAGTGAGACTCCCACTGCAACCAAGTGATCAGCCTCTGCCCCCAGCCCTGACCCTGTCTTCTTCCCAGGGGCCAGGCAGCCAGAGCAGTGGGAGACAGGAGCAGGAAGATAATGCGTCATGGAGGCATCGGACTCCAGGCTCATTTTTAACGGTAAAATATAGGGTGGGGATGCTTACAGAAAAAGTTGTTTTACTGTAACTTTCTTCCAAGCAGCTTAAAACACATCACCTTTGCAAGATTATTACCCCTGTTCAACTGAGGGGAGAATAAAGGCACGGAGCTTGGGGGTTCACTCAGCTGTGATATGTGGCATCCTTGCCAGACCTAAGACTAGAATATTCCTGACTCCAAAATCCAGCACTGTTTTTTTTGAACTAAAAAAGGGCGAGGTTATATCTATCTCTGTCCAGCCTCCAATGGGGGAATCAGTGAATGCTGTGATCATCATCACTGCTTCTCTAAATTATTATTGTTGTTATTATAATAACTAGTGGGTAGAGTTGAGTGGGTGGTGGATACCAGATAATTACCAAGACCCCAAAATTAAAGCGTTGAGTCTTTACTTTTCCACGGCTACTCAAAGATGAAAATGAAAGCTGGCCTCCAGGGATCCCTGGGAAGAGCCCTAATCTAGAGATAAAGTCCAGGAGGTGAAGTCAATGCAGAGAGGCCTGACCTAAAGGTCTAGGAAGACAGCCTTGGAGATTCAGGGATTCTTGATTGCTCTGGAAGCAGAAGAGGCACAGCCAAACCACCTGAGTTAAAATCCTGGTTCTGCTGCTCCTTTGCTGTGTGACCATGGGGAATTATTTAACCTCTCTGAACTTCAGTTTCCTCATCCATAAAATGGGGATAATAATTATCCCACCTCCTAGGGCTATTTTAAGTAAGGACTAGGGGTTGTGAGAACTCAAAGATATGGCTTCTCTCCCCCTCCCAGCAAAAAGCTTTGCCAGTGAGGAAGACCATGAAACTGTGGGACCACGTGGCTTCTGACATCAGGACCTTAAGAGGAAGAGCCTTTTTCTCAGGACTAAGCAGGTTTAGTGGAGAATAACTTTGGCCTCAGTTTCCCCCCTATTTAAGACAGGGCAACAAAATCTCTGCCCTTAGCTCCTCCCTGCCCCAGAGGGCTGTCAGATGGTTGGAGGAGATACCATCCTGGGAGGAAAGGTGGGAGTTAATAACAGCACCCTGGATCTCTATTATTATTGTCATTATTCCGGCTCTGTCCAGTAAGCAGCGGGGACCCAGGTGACTCACTGTCTGCTCCCTGCAGCCCTGCTCCACCTGTTGAGACCTGCCCTCCTGCTAGGATTCGTCTGCCTAAGAGGCCTCTGCCTCTTTCCCAGTTCCTGATGACAGATCAGGGTCCTCCAATGGGAAGGGGGTGTGAGATTAACATTTGAGGACAGACTGCCCCGGCTGTGCCATGGGCTGCAGTCCTGCTTCCCAAGGCAGCTACAGAGCCTTCAGTCTGGGGGGTGGTAGGAGCTGGGACCCTGAGAAGTTGTGAGGTTCAGATCAGCTACAAGAGTTCTAATGCCTTCCTACCCTGGGCATGGCATGAGGAGAGGAGGGAGGTGTTTTGAGAGAAAAAGAGTTGGGGCTTGGGTCTCCCTATGACAGCTTTCCTGGGTGGGGTGAGGTAGAGTGGGGGTGTGGTGTGAGGGACAAGTCCTGCCCACCTCAGGGGAGCTGTTTTGAATGACAGAGGCCTGGCATATGGAAGTGCCTGCAAGCTGACTGGCACCCAAAGATGGTTCTGAACCCAAATACACAGGTCTGTGGAAAATCTCAAGAACTGCTGAGGGTAGGAAAGAGAACTGGGTTGCTTCTGACAGCCACGAACACCCCACACACACACACACACACCGCAAGCACTCTATAAATGTGATCTGAGCATCTGTGACTCACCCGCACACACCCCTGCAGTTTCGTAGTGAGGACACAGCTAATCATAGCTGGTGTTTGGGGAGGAAGAGGGATTTTGCCACAAGCTCCATGACAGACTGTCTCCCTCCTTCTTTGGGATGGCAAAGCGGGTATGACTGGCCATGAGTTTGGCAAGGAGGAGTTTCTGCCTCCTTGGGGATTGGTCCTGCCCAGGGGAAGAGCACACCCCCAGAAGGGCCATTAAGGTCAGGGTTGGTTCCCTGGTTTCTGATCAGCAGTCACACCAGGGAGACAGGGGCTAGACTCCCTAAGACCTATCCGTGATGTTTGTTTTGGTTTGTTTTAATTAGAGCTGGAAGGGACACAATTATAGGACATCTAGTCGCATCGTTCACTCTAGATGAGCAAACTGAGGTCTATTGAGGCTGACTCATCCCCTGCCATCTGGGATTTAGGGACCGAGTCACAGTCCTGACTCCAGATTCAATGTTCTTTCTATGAACTCTTCCAGGTTCACTTTGGGGCCCTGAGAGGCAACCACAAGCACATCACCACTCACTGAGTATCTAATGTCTGCCGGTTACTCTATGGGGCACAGGAGGCTTATGTCATTACATCTGCATGCGGAACTTATATGTCAGAAAGGTGTTTCACTTAGATCAACTGTATATTTTCTTCCAGTCTGAAGCATAGTGATTCTGGGTCACGTGCCTTTAATTCACTGTCATTCCGGCTGTTCTGCTCTATTAATTGAATGAGTACTTTGTAGATGCTGGCTCTTCACTGAGACTTGGAATTCAAAGAAGAAACAGGAGGGGGTCCTGGCAGTGCCCTAGAATCACTGATTTACTAGAGTTATAAACAGAGTCAGGAGCACCTAAATAGATGTCCTGGGGAGATGGAGAAATCTTCCATATACATTTCAGCAGGGTTTTGAAGGGTGAGCAGGAGTCTGCCAAGGGGGGCTATAGATGGGAGAAATGAAGTACATGTGAAGTGCAGTGTATGTTTGGAAACAACACAGTTTAAGGCTGAGGGTAGAGGGATGAGGGGGAGGGTGGGAGGTGGTACTATAGAGGGGAACTGAGGCCAGCCTGGGGTAGGCCTTAATACCAGGCTAAGAAGGGTACTACGACATGAGAGTTTTAGCTTCCGATACCTGCTTTGGAAGGACTTTGAAAGTCTTGTTGCTAATTTCTGTAGATATATTCTAGCTCTAACTTGGCCCTTCTCTCTCCCCAGCCCTTCTCTCCCCCCACACTCCCCATTCCATTGGACTCCGCACCTGTGAATGTGTTTGTCCACCTGGAGTGCTAATTAGGCCCTCTGGGGAGTCTAACACCAACCAACAGCTGTGGTCACAACTTCCAGCTCTTTGCCTCTACAGAAACTTTTTTGGTGCTTCTCTGGTGTTCCCCTCATTACTGGGTATTAATGGAGTCTTTACCTCGTGGCATTCTGCTTGGTCAGGCTTTCAGACTGCCCATTCAGTGGGGCATGTGCAGAAGCTGCAACTGGGCCATGGAACCACAAGCCCTTCCCTGTCCCTGTATTGGTTTCAGCTTCTGGCCCAACTCAAACCAAGCTCTGGCCCCTTCAAACTGCCCCTCTCCCCCATACCCCCAAATCTCACCTGAAATCTTTCACCCTCCTTTTAGAACAATATGTCTTCCCCTATTTTCTCCCTGACTATCTGCCCTGCCCTGGGTGCCTGGACTACTGTGACATTCTCTGCTCTTCTAAAGTTGAGAAAAAGAGATGCCAATACCCATGTATATTTTTATGTTTAAACTCAGATAATCATCCCCAAGGAAGCTTCCTAAAAGCGCAGGAAGAAGATGTATTTTATAGCCTGAAAGGCCTGAACTCTGGCTGTGACATTTGGAAAATCACTTCACTTCTCTGAGCTGCAGTTTCCTCATCTGTAAAATGGGGATATTTTACGGCCCTCCTTGGGTAGGAATTATAGGAGATAAAACACAGGATGCCAATCAAGGAAGGGCTGAGTTCAATTGTGAGACCCAAGCAGGAAGGGACACATTCCTTTGCTTCCTCTTAGAGCTGGTACCTTTAGCTTCTAGGACCTAAAAGAAAAAAATAAACAAAATAAACTAAGCATATGCAGTCAGGGCTTCAAGCTGTTGCAAGTGACTCAGCAGTGAAAGGAATGGAGCCCACCCAAAGGCTCCCCAGGCCTCTGTCAACCAGAGGAAGATGTGTGTCCTTCCTGTTTCAAAGGGAAATGAAGGTCTCCAGTCAAAGCCTTCCTCCCAGGCTCAGCAGACAGGTGACTCTCGGGCTGACCTTTGCCAGGCCCAGTAAGCCCCACAGTTTCATTGTTCCACCCCGGTTGCAGAGCTGGTCGGTGGAGTTGGCTTAGAGAAGAATATTTTGTATTTGGCTTTGGGAATGACTAATGAATGAGCTGTCTCCACTGCAGGAGAATTATGCCACTTAAGCAAAACCCAGCCGGGCTGGTCGGCTCGGAGATAGCTAATAGGAAATGCCTGTCAGAACACTGACGCTTCAAAGCCAAATATATTCTCACTGTGTTCTCTATTTGCTAAGTTTACTTTATGCAAAATATAACTCAGCTGAAAATATGTTGATGGCAGAGAGCTCTCTCCTTCCCTCTGGAAGAAATGGTGACGAGGAGAGCAGCTCCCAGTTAACCCCACCAGTCCTGCCAGGTAGAGGAACAGCCAGGCCCTTTTCTTAACCAAAGAGCATAAATCTCTTTACTCCTTGGAAAATGTGCTATTACTGGGCCTAGAGCAATCAAGTCTCTCAAAATAGAGGCAATGGTCCTCCCACCAAAGCTCCAGATAATGGGAACTGAGGGAGCCCAATGTACAGCCTGCCATGTTGTCAAGTGTTACATGGGCCAACAAGGGCCCACGTAAGCATATTACAATTTTTGCCTTGTAGTGGTCTCACCCCAACACCCACTCCCTATTGGTGAGGAAAGAATAACCCTGAGAAACAAACAAGGAAAGTTAATGACCTTCAGAACCCGGAACTGAGTGGCTAGGCCTCAGTAACTAAGTTGAAGCCAAATCAATATAATCTGCAGGAAGAGCACTGCAAAAAGAGTTTTTCTGCCTCTTCTCCCTGTGTGACCATACAGGACACACTTCACTTCATCAGACCTTCCTTGCCTTTACCATGTATAAATGGACAGACTAGACCAGCTCAGCAGTTTCTAGAGTCACATTGACCTAGCACTACAATTATACACGATAAAATGGAGCAAAAGTGTGGTGATGAAATGTACTTCTCAATTCTCTGACCCTGTGCCTCTCTCAACGATTGCCCTGGGTGGCCAGAAGGAACCGGGTATACAGATAGGATCGTATTTACAGATAGGTGAGTGAGGTTGCTCAATACCTGAAGTGGGAAGGATTCCCTGAGGCCCTGACCAGGTCATCCGTGTGAGGAGGTGCCCTGCTGAGGAGGAGCAGAGAGGGACTCCTGCAGCCTTTGACTTAGAAACACCCACTCCCATACTGCCACAGTCACCAACCGCTTGGTAGCACCTCATCCCTAGGTAGCTCACGCACCCTTTCCAGACTAAAGGCCTGGCCTTCCTTGGGGAAGGCATTTGGGTTTACTCCTTTGGGAGAGAGGTGAGAGCTGCTCCTAAGCAACCTTGGGTTTCCCAGGAAGATATGAGAATAGGTAACACTTTCTGGTGCAGATGCAATTAGGGGTAAGGAAAAGCTCTGCTCTCAAGGGGGTCCCTGTTTCACTGCAGCATGGCACAGAGAGAAGAAATAAAGAATGCCTCAGGGTTGACCACATGAAGCTGACTTCTAGCACATTCAAGAGGACTTGAGGCAAAGCCCTCGGGCAAGTTGTAGACCCTGAGCCTTGGTTTCTGTAAAATGGGGATGATAATTACCTACCTGAGAAGACCAGAGGCAATATATGTGAAATGCCTGCCACACCATCTGTACATTTTAAACATTCAATAAAAAGGTGTTATTACTGCTTTTTGCTATGGCTTCTTGACAGAATGGGTTCCAGGTGAGACTTGATCCATCATTCCTTCAGCCCTTGGAGCTAAACCTGGGGTTTCTATGCTTCCTGGCTGGCTCTTCCCAGACTGTCAACAGTCCCTCCATTGACTCCAATTTGCCACACAAATAATATCCTTTCCTTCGTGCACAAATAACATGGGGAAGCCCCACGTACAGTCCTCAGACAGGCTGGAGAGATCAGGGGGATTGTGGAGAGGGTCACTCTGGTAATAGGCACCAAGGAAAACAGCAAAACTAGGCACTAAGGATATGAGGCAGGGGTCAGGAGTGGAACCAGCTGGGGGGGCCAGAGCCCCACATAGTATCTTGCACATGGGTCCCCAGCATAAATTCTTCATTGAGTGACTGATTCTGCCCTTTATTGAGCAGAGTTCAGGTTGGGAGATGTTGGCCCAAGGAAGTCTGGAAAATGTCCCACCTATGAAGGTGTGGGGGGGGGAGGGGGCTGGGCAAGGACCGCAAGGCAGGAAGCAGAGCTTATATGGAGGTCCTGAGGCTCAGAAGTATACAAACTTCAAGGGTCATCCAAGGGAGACAGGGGGTAGGGCCTATCAATGCAGACAGACTTCAGCAAAATTAAATGGCAGAATCAGAGAGAACCAGGTCAGCAAGAAATGGAGAGCCAGCAGAACACATAAGCCACAGAACCAAGAAAGCCCTAAGCCACGCTGAGCCAATGGCACAGAGACACACCTTAGAATGTAGGGATCCTAAGACCATAGAAAGGAAGTTGTCACTAGCGAATGGAAACAGGAGACCTCCATGAACCCCAGGAAACCAGGCAAAGTTGTTGAGATGCCTTTCAGCCACTTAGAAATCCAAGTAGATACAAGAGCAGGCACACAACCTGTGGAGCATGCCAGGGTTAAGTGATGGCAGGTGGTGAGACTCACAGAGGGACCCCACACACACATGCCAGACAGAGGGTTTAGTGTGGAGGAAATAAGGCCAAAGAGATGGACCTGGCTGCCAGGGTGTCCAGCAGAGCAGACACAGCAACTGAAGGCAGGTGCACTGAGTTCAGAGTGACCCTTATCTGGTCCTTCAGATAAGGGGCAGGTAGAAGGCAGGAGTTCAGAGACTGGCAGGCAGTAGGGTGCTGTGCGGGGAGGAGAGGGCTCTGAGGGCCCAGTCCTGGTCAGCAACTTCAGCAGGAGTAGCTGATTATCAGCCCCTGAAATTGTCAAGATCCCCAAAAATGGAATCTTAGGATTTGGAGGTTTGCTGGGTAGAATAGAAACCAGATTGCTATAAGGGCAGTGAAGGGAAAATCTCAAAGTTCCCAGCCAAAGCTTCATCTCAAATCTTTCTTCCCCACTGCCCATCTGTGAGTCCATCTCTGAACTGATTCAGGTTCTCATGTTTAAATGGTGATAGGAATATCTGTCTTTTAGAGCATCATGACAACTAAATAAGAGCATGTGTGTGAAATGATCAATACAGTAGGCAGCTAGTAAATAACCGCTCTGTAGATGAAGCTGCATTTGAGGGAGGTGAGGAGGGAAGTGATGGGGATGGGACACAGGGGCACAAGGGGGCCCACCCTCTGGAGTTCAGATCATGCATCTATCACAGTGGGAAAACTTTGTCTCTGCAGAAGCAGAATCAGAAGGAGGCAGGTATGTGGGGGCTCCACAGGAATGTGCCCTGCAAGCCCACCTGTACAGTCTGACAGGATTCCACCTGCTGAGATGGAACTGGCTCAGGAACCAGTAAGCCATGATGCATAGGGCAGCAGTGGCACCAAGGGAGGAGCTGGTGGAAGGGATTTTTCATTGACTTAATAAGTAAATAAGTATTTGTTGCATACTTTCTGGGGGCTAAGTGCTATAGATAGAAAAGTGAACAATTATAAAGATGTGAAATATATATATAAATATTTTTTAAAATTTTTTAATTTTATTTTTGGATTTTTTACATTACATGATTGTATAATTGCTGATCCCCATGGGAATACCCCACCATACCACATCTCCCCTGGTCACTTTGCCTCCTTTCTTTTTTTGTTGTTTGTCCATGTTTAGCCCTTTAGTCTTTTTTTTCTTTTTCTTTTCTGGATCCATTTCCTCATCCTTGGTGATAAATAATTTTTAAAAAAGAAGAAGAGTGAATAAGATTTCATTTCTGTACCACCAAAACTGAGGTCAGTAGGGGAACAATAGAAGGGAAGCTTCAGGAAGATCATTCAGTGGGCATGCGTTGATTGGAACAGAGCAGGGAGGGAATGAGTCGGGGGAGGGGAGCCACATAAAACTACCTGCCCAGACCTGGTAAGGGGACTCAAAGCTGGGGTGGTGGCAGAGGACACAGGCTGCGTCGTAACAAAAGGAGCATGAAGCAAATGATACAGACCTAACTCTATCCTACCAGCATATTGGCCCTGGGCATGTTAATTTTGGGGTCTTCTATTCCCCTTTCCTATAAGTTAAAAATAATACTACCTGCCTCTCAGGAATTTTAGTGACTATTAAATGAATTACACATTCAATTACACATAGAAATCCTGACCCCCAGTAAGTATTGGATAAATAGGGGCTCTTGTGAATAAGAACACTACTAACAAGGAGACCCTAGAAGATACTTTGAAGAAATAAATGACAAGGCTTGGTGGCTGAGTGTGGGAAATATTTCAGTTGACAGTTAGGTAACCATGATATGACTGAGTATCTTCTGTGTGTCGGAATTGGAATTCCCTGCTGGGGTAAAAAGGTTTAGATTTGGGTAAAGTGGGGAGTCCAGTTCTCATTGAAGGAGAATTCTGAAGTCACTTCAAGCCAAGATACAGTCTAGTTTAGGAAAAAAGCACTTGAATTCGATCACCAGGTTAAACATGTCCACCTTTATTTCCTCCTAAATGCTTCCACATAGAACTTGGAGGCGATTCCCCAGAAGCCCAGAGTGGGAGACAGTACTTTCTCCCCTTGATCTTTGGGCTAGGACAAAGTTTGCAAGGAAGATTCTGACCAAAAATACACTGTAGAACAAAATGCCTCCTTAGTGAACATCTTTCTTTCCACTGACTGAACAAAAAGCTCAATAAAAACATTACTATCTTTTTCTTTTAAGTGGCAGTTCATTGTAAGCCAGGGGCTTACAGGACAGGCTCCAAATAGAAACAAAGGAAACCCTCCCACCAACTCTTGCCAGGAATGAGCTGAAATGTACAAAGAAGTTTTGGAGCCAAAATTTCCAGGGAGAAGCCCCAGAAGACTCTTGGCCAGGTGAGAAAACGTAGGAAAATGATGAACCAGAAAATCACCCGGCAAGGATGCACCCAGCTATGTCTTAAGGAGACAAATGCTAAAGAAGCCTCTGCTTTAATCTGGCATTTGGAATGAAATGTCCCGAAGAAGGCCCCCACCTCACCCACCCCACCCTCATGTGTTGCCATGACTACCCAAGTTCTCAGAACATGAAAGAACTACATCAGCACTTCACTTTAAAACAAAAGAAAATTATTCCAGGTCTCTGGGCAGAGAACTCCAAGGAATGGGACCTGTTACTGGATAGCAGGTTCTTCAGAGTGGCTAGTGATGAAATATGAGCCTGTGGGGATGGGGACCAGGTCTTTAGGAAAGTGGAGAAGGAAACTGGGGATGACAGGACCCCAGCGCTCACCCCAGCATGCAGAGCCCGGACTGTGTCGTCATTGCTGGCTCTCTCTCCTCAGCTGGGCCTCATTTTCCCCTGCAATGAAGTACATTAAAAGAAAACATATCCTCTCTCCACATGGCAAGTGGCAGGGGTTTGGAGAAGAGCAGGTCCGAGCTCAGTAGATCCCAGGGTGGCAGCCAAAGGAGGCTTCTCCTGTGCTCCAGTGCAGTTTACTCTGGGAGCAGCCAAAGCAGGCCCTCTGTGGCATGAGTAGGAAGCTTCTCCAAAGAGCCCTTGAAAGCACAAAGTCCTGCTAGTGAGGACCAGCCTAAGTCTTTCCCTGCTGGAGCTATAAACCAAAAACCAGGGTATTTTCCTTGACACATCCCTTTCCTCAACCTCCACTGCCAATCCTTCATCACAGTTGGAGTCAACTGCCTAAAAATTTCTCAAATCTTTTCACTTCTTTCTTTCTCCAATGCTTCTGCCTTGATTCAGGCCTCACCATCTCTAGTTTGAAGCAACACCTCCAGGTCACCTGCACATCAGGGTGGAATGACCACTGTAAAACACAAATTGAATTATGTTGTGTCCTGTCTAGAACCCTCTGTGGAGCCCCTTGCCTTTAGGAGGCATTCTCAAGTTCTCCAGAAAGGCATGCAAAGTCCTTCTCACTTCACATTCTAGTCACAAAAAGTGAATGCTCACCCACACCTCTGGGCCTTCACAGTTCTCCCCTACTTGGGAATGCTTGCTCCCAACCCTGACCACTGGATCCATCTGCTTGCCCCTCCAGACCCACTCGTCTATCCCACTCAGTCCCAGAGGCTACTGCTTATGGATCACAAGCATGTTGTATTGCCCTCTGGCTCTGGTCAAGTTTGGCCAACGGGGAGCATTAAAAGAGACTGGAGGCTAGGTCATTTATTCCCTTCCTGAAAAGTTGTATCAGGCTGGTGTAAAGGAAGTCACTTCTATCAAGGTGGCCTGTGCTACACTCTTTCCAGAGTATTGTAGCCCCCTCCCCCATTCCTACCAGCCTACGGGTGGTAATAGCCCTGTTGCTGCTGGCCCTGGCTTTCTGTGATCTGTGTCCTGGATTATTCCCCTGCCCCACCCACACCTTTGCAAATAGCCCCTTTATGCATTGACTCTCCTTGAATTATTATTACTTAGGTTGTCGCTGTTTCCTTTTGGGACCCTGACTCATACAGTCCTCCTTTGTCTCTGTTAAGTCATAGCCTTTCCTTGGGACTAAGTTCAGGCATCACCTCTTCCAGGAAGGCTCCTCTCTTCTCCCAGTATGGGTTTGCGGCACCTCCCTGAGCTCCCAGAATCTGTATATTTCTTTGTCATACTCTTTCCATACTGTGTTGCAAAAGCCAGTCCTCGGAGTCTCCAAAGGTAGGAACGCTGTACGGTTGTTTATCTCTGTACCCCAGTATCAGACACAAAGCAAGCCCTCTGAAAACACTTGCTGAATGGAGAGAAATAGTAACTCACAATGAGATCCTGCCAAAGACTCAGGAAACACAGTACAGCATCCCTTTGTGGGTGCCTAATGTCAGAGGCAGTGTCCCTGGGCCAGGGCACAGAGCATGGGTTAGATTGCATACAGAGGGATGGAAAAATGGTTACATTTACATTTAAAGCACACTTTCACTTCCAGGGCCTGGGGCCCATGTCAGTGAGCATGAGGTAAGAGTAAAGAAGTACTAGTTCCTGTTTCAATAGTGTGCTTTATAAAGAAAAAAAAAAAATACTGGCCCACTCCCCTGAGCCCCTGGAGAGACAATGGAAGCACCCATCCTGGACCTGAGGTTCCTGAGAACCTGATAGAAACCTCCAGGAAACTCATGTCAGTTTTGTGAAATAAATTACGAAAACTCTAGAGGCTGACCCATAAGGACCCAGCCCTACTCTCCCCCAAATATTACCAAATCATTCATTCATCATGCTTTCACTCAGCACAGTTTATTGGGGGTCTGCTCTATGCAAAGCACTTCCACTTGATTTACTCTACCGAAATTCTATCCAAAAGGGAAAAGTCATTTTTTTTTAACTTCCAGTCTGAATCCCTGCTGAGCCCTGCAAAAGTTCTGCACATGCACAGGCACATGGGCAAATCCTGCACATGGGGAAAACCTGTAGGTGGAAGGCAAGAATAGTGAACTGCTATGGGAACCAGGCTCTTGAGTCCTGGTCTGCCTCCCCACCTCTTTCAGGATATGTGACCTACAGTAACTTACTTCATATCTGCGACTCGGTTTTCTTCTCCGCAAAATGGTAGTCAGAATAGGACATAACTCAGAGTTGTTGTAAAAATTAGATTACACAAGACATCCTCAATGAGATTGTCCAAAGCAGTGGATGTCAGTCCTATCAGACCCAATACACCCTTCTTACATCAAATATTTTATAAGACCACCTTTATTATTACGAAATGAAATGTATGATAATATAGCCCACCTATACATATAATTTTAAAGAATCAACATTTCAAAAATACTGTAAGATAAAGAACTTAAAGAAAATAACTTAGAAAATAATTCCTATTCACTATGGAACACTATTCTTATGCTCTATACACTAGAGCAAAACTACACTAGACAATATGATAGTATCTATTTATAATGAAATATAATGTTTGAATTTAAAAGGAAAAAATAATATTCACTGGAACATTACGGTTACTTTATATCTGATGTTCTGAAACAAGACTAAATAAGTACTACATATTCAGACTAATGTGCATGAATGCAGATGGAAAGGGGTGTGCTCTTTTGGCAAGTCAAAATACCATGAAAGTTTTGCTGTTGACATTGTGGTTTTCTGAATTATGAACAACTCCCGATAAAGTAAAATATAATATTCCCTCAATTTAAATGATGGTGGCATTCATTAAAACTGCAAAAAGTACTACATGTTTGTATACAAACTAGAACTAAACATCTAGATTGAGACCAACATAAAGAGATTTTCGTCCAGCATGAATGTCTGCTGGGGCATGCAAACATGTTGTGAAGTGCAGGACTGGTCTTCACTGGACAAAAAAAAAACCCTCCTAAAGCCGCAAGCCTGGCCTCTCCTCCCCAGGTAGTGACTCTGCCACCAATGTAAGGAACATAAAAACACCACAGATTTCTAAACTGCCTCTAGGGGGCAGCACTAACTCCGCTGAAGATCTGTGGGCTAGTGTTTATGGGGTTTTTCAAGTGATAAGGAATTCAGGATGATAGCCATACAATCTCCAGGAACACAGACACCAAACACACAGCATTAGGGAAATCTTTCAACACACTGTACTCTGCCGCCAGTGTTTTGTCGTGTTCTGCTACGTTCCTGTTTGGTTGGGTCTGTAGGGTGAAGCCATTTCACCACACATAGGGGGGCAAAGTCTCTCCTGAAAGTGTGAAGAAAAAATCAGCCCAGAATAGGTGGAGCTTGTCTTGTAGACCTGCAAGTCTCTGCAAACTGACAGACAGACAGATCCTTGTATTTTTCTCCCTGAGACAACTGCTGGGATCTCATTGAAAAGCAAATCTACACTCTACAAATAATCCTTGGTTTGCTCACCTATAGCTCTATTGTAAACCAACACCACAAAGTATTTCACAATGTTGTGACATTTTGCTTCTCGGTTGAACATAGCTAAAGAAAAACCATTGTCTTGTGGCTATAAACTGCATTTCTAGCAAGACCAGTCAAGGTGTTGAGGTGAGCTGGTAAGTGCCCACCCCATTCCTTCCTGTACACAGCCTTAATAATCAACAAACCCTTACCTGAATCCGAGATCTTATTTCCCACAAAAAGAACAAACATTTCAATGACCTCAGGAACGGGCAGCTCCTCAGACAGAACTCCAGAAAATGGACCAGACAGAAGGACGGCTCTCACCTCCTAGCCTTCGTTCCTTTGGTGGATATATCTCAACCTTTAAGAGGGTGGCTATTCAGGTTTATGCCCTGAGGCCAGGGCTCTTGACGGTATGGCCACAGGGACAGCCCTCACATTTGGATAAGGCAGGCCCTGAGTCCTCATGATCAAGTCATATCTTGTAAACTAGATTATAAGGAGTCGGGTTACTCTGTTTATTTCTCCTTTGTTATCCCCAACTTGTGGTAGAGGCTGGTCTGAAGGATCCAGCCTGGTCTCTGTTGCCCTGTGTGTGTGCTGGAGGGTGGGGACACTGACTAGTGCCAGTGATGAGTGAGAAATCCCAAGGGAAAATTCCAGTCGGCTCTCTCCAAGAGATTCTCCCTTCATTGCTAAGCTTGGAGGAGTTGGTTTTATTGCATTAGGAAACACTACTGGGTAACCTTCCCCCACAGAGTCTAGTGGAACTAAGGAGGTTTTATATGAACCAGGTGAGATACCAAGAAGGGACTCAAGCCCATGGGCTAGTATACTAGCCTGCAGTCCAATTATGAGGTGATCTTGTAGCAAAGAGATGTAATGCTGGGACCCATCCTATGGACTACGTAGTGCACATCTATATTCTTTTTGCCAGGAGACAAAGTGGGCCCATGGCCATTTGGTGGGGGTGAGCCTGACTTTGGGAAAATGGCTCTGTCCAATGACAGAACGGATACACTGTAGCTGGGAACCAAGCAGGCTGAATGTATATCGCCTACATGTTGGGGGGGGGGCAGAGAAGGAAGAAGAGAAAAAGTAAATAAGAAAGAATAAACAAAATAGAAATAAAAACAAAAGGTATCTTCTCAAGTTTTGCTTTCCATCACCTCCCACTCTCCTGAGCAGTCAAAAGCCATGATGAACCCAAGAAGCAGAAGGGACTTCTTCTGGGAAGGGACTGGGCTGGCTCTCACTTTTGCAGAGAAACTATCAACATCACTTTCAAATATCTAGAGGGATGTAACCACCAGGACAACAGAGACCTGAGAGTTGAAGCCACTCTCTTCAGCAAGGATGTCCTGCCATTTGGCCTTTTAGTTCACAGAGTGACCTCCCCAACCTGGAGCACATTTCAGGATGGAACCAGATGGGAAGACTGCTGAGTGTGAATACAGAGCTCACAAAGCCAGCGCACTCAACCCATAGTTCTCAGTCCTGCATGCACGTTAGAATCACCTGTGGAGCTTTTAAACACACCCAGGCCTGGGCCCCACTGCCAGAGATCCTGCTTTAATTGGTCTGGGGTAGGGCCCAAGCTTGGATATGCTTTAAAGGCTCCCCCAGGTGATTCTAATGTGCAGCCAGAATTGAGAACCTCTACATTATCCAACAGGAGAGGCCCTCAGGCCCTCATTCAGATCCCAGTTACTCTTAATTTATATACACTTCTAACAATCCAGTTGTCTGGTTTCCTAGCTGGTATAAGATTAAAAGCAGCACATTTAGAAGGGGAAAGAAAGGCTGCTAATGAAAAGACTCTAAAAGCAGCAAGACATAACAAATGAGAGTCTGATCACAAGTGTAAAGATAGAAAACCTATAAAAAGCAAACACAGCACTCAACAACTCCCTCTCCAGCATATCCTATTTAGAGCAAGGGCCTAAGGGATTCACTAAATAGGGGTAGAAGAGGGAGAGCAGGAAGGGTTGCAATGAAGGGCAAGTGATAAACATTGACTGGTCATGATATATAAGGCATAGGTTGGCATTGCTGTAAACATCATGTCATTTAATTCTCACACAGTCCTATGAAATAAATATTAGCCCATTTTACAGATTCAAAAATCAAGACTCAGGGAGAATCATTAGTTTGCTGAAAAGTTGCGCAAGCATTGAGTTACAATACTGGACTCTCAATGTCAAATATCGGTAGGTTTGATTCAAAACCCATATATGCTCAAAAGAGTCATATCTGCCTATTTAGAAGGGTAATTGATATTTCCAATGATGATTCAAAGTCTAGAACTGGATTTCCCTCACCATCCAACTGTTGAAGATATTTTAGGAACAGTTATACACACACACACACACACACACACACATATATGCAGATATATATGTACTTTTTAATGGTGATGAAAGAACAGGGTATCCATTTGGGAAATAAATAAATAATCCAAGTTAGTTTCCAGCTCACACCCTTCATCAAAATGAATACCAGATGGATAAAGATGGAAATAAAACCATAAAGGTACTAGAAGAAAATATAAGTGAATATTTATAATCTTAGGATGGGGAAGGACTTTCTAAACATGTCAACAAAAGCAGAAACCATAGAGGAAAAGATTGATAGATTTGACTACATAAAAAATTAAAAACTTCTGTACATCAAAAACCATCATAAATTGAAAAAATATTCAACCTCACCAGCATTCAAAGAAAAGCAAATTAAAACAGCAATGGAGGGACCTTTTTCTTTCTTTCTTTCCTTTTTTTCCTTTTCTTTTCCTTTTTTTTTTTCTGATCAGATTGGCAAAGATTAAAAAGAATGATAATACTAAAAGCTGGCATGGGTAAGTAGAAATCAACACTCATACACTGTTGGAGGGAGTGTAAATTGGTACAGTCTTTCTGGAAGGCATTTTGGCAATATGTATGAAAAAAGCCTGAGAAAGCACATACCTTTTGACCCAGTAATTCCATATATAAAAATTTATCCAAAAGAAAGCACTGATCCATACTACATACACACATAAAATGTGTGCAAGGATTTTATTCACTGAGGCACTTTTTAAAATAATGAAATATAATTGGAATAACCTAGATGCTTAACAAAAATGAACTAATGATTAATTTATGCTATATACATAGGAAACAATATCACAGGGTTACCAAAAAGTGATGCTGTATAGACATAAAAGTAAATGCGATGAAGTTTAAAACATACCCAAAATATAACTTTATTATGCCATAAACTAGTTGAATAAAATAGTTGAAATTTATGCCAGTCTTCTGTATAAAATACTGGTCCTAGAACCTATCTTTTTTCCAGTTAGTTGCCATTTATTAAAAAGTCTACCTTTAGGCCGGGCACGGTGGCTCGTGCTTGTAAGCTTTCAGCCTATGAAGCGGCCGGGGCCAGGGATCGTGGTTCGAGTCCCGCCTGGGGCCAGTAGCGAGACCTAGTCCCAAAAAAATAGCTGGGCATGGTGGCGCGCGCCTGTCATCCCAGCTACCTGGGAAGCTGAGCCTGGGGATTGCTTGAGTCTGTGGTACCCCGGGCAACGAGAGCCTGCGGTTCCACAGGCAAAAATAGCAAGACCTAGTCTCAAAAAAAAAGAAAAAAAAAAAAAGTCTACCTTTGCCTCACAGATTTGAAATGCACAAAATCAAACCAAAAAATAGGAGACTAGCAGAATTTCTTTATAATCCTGGAGTAGTGAAGACCTTCTTAAATGATTCAGAATCCACAAGTCATGAAGTGAAAGGCTGATGAACACATCTATATAAAATGCCCACATGGCAAAAGCATGATAAGAAAAGTCAAAAACAAAATAAAAAAAACAACTAACTAGATAAAAATCACAACTCATATCACAAAAGTCAATCAATCACTGTAAATATGTAATTTGTTTTTATAAATCAAGTAGCCATTCTCAGAAAAATATACAACAAAACTTCTAAGTATATGAAGAAAATTCAACATTAAAGAGTATAAATTATAGTCGCAATGATAAACCCATTTTTCACCTCTCAGATTTGCACATATCCATATGCAGGTAATGGCAAAGTTATAGGGAAATGGGCATCCTCATACCTTGCCAGGAGAAACACAAAATGGTACATTTCTAGAAGGGCAATCTGGCATTTTCTACTATTGTTACTAATATATTTATCCCTTGAGTCATCAATTCTACACTTAGAATAAACCTGCAAACATATTTGCACAATACAGAAATGAGATATGAATATATTATAGCATTGTTCACAACAGTTAAAGTCTGGAAATAATCCAAATGTCCAACTGAATGAAATTGGATAGATAGATTCCATCCAAACCAGGCTATATCATAAAGCTCTTTATGTGTTGATATGAAAACTCTCCACTATATACAATTAAGTTGCTAAAAACAAACAAGGTGCCTACTAATATATACCATGAACAAACTTCTGTATAAGGCCAGAGCACATATAATGGCATTTGCTTGTATTTTCCAACTATAGCTATTTAAAAGAAATGAACTATGGGAGGGAAATCAGAAAAACAGGTGGAGGAAGACATGGGTGGAAACAATTATTGTAAACTTTTTTATGTTGCTTTGATTTTTGAACTATGAAAGCAATGTCTATGTTTAAAAGAAAATTAATTGAAGACATAATAGTGCAGATTCATTTGTCCTGACATGAAAGATTTTCAAAATGGATCCAGTGCATCAAGTCACAGAAATAAATATAGAGTGAATAATCTCAATTTGTTTTTTAAATCTTATCTACATAATCATATTCTTATGTGTGTATATATAATACAAATACACATATATAAATACAGGGAATAGGAAAATCAAGAAAGACACATTTTAAAATATTAATAGTGGGTATCTCCAGATGGGGGGGATTTATAGTTATTTAATTTTAATTATTTTTCTTTTTGTCTATAGTTTCTAGTTTTTGTACAATGACCATGTTTTATTTCTACAATTGCAAAATGAAGAGTAAAAGTTTATCCTTAACAAGCCTCCACTAAAAATAATGCAAGACATATTTTCAACATCACAAAGAATTTAATATATTTAATACTTAAAGAACTCCTGAAATAAATATGAAAAATACTCTAGGAAAAATGCAAATAATAATAAATGTTTGTATACTTATATAATGTACTATTAGAAAGTAATAAAATGATAATATTGAACACTGTTTAACGAGAACCTCGTCATTTATTAATAGGAAAAGCAGGGTGACAAATGGTGTCATTTTCATAAGAAATATATCTTATCAGATTCGAAGATCTTATTTGATACATGTATTTAAGTATAGATATAAATGTTTGCACAGAATAAAATCTCTAAGGATAGGCTCTGGAAGGTAAATAGTCATTTTCTGGATGTAGGATTAAAGGTGCTTAATTTCCTTCTTTTCTTAGCCTCTATTTTCCTGTAATGAAATGACTATTCGTGTAATATAAAAGGAATGATTTGTACTATCGCCTTGTGAAAGATTTAGCCATAAGTAAGTTCATCACATTGTATTTAATAATGTAACGCTAACAACAACCTCACTATATAAAAGGCATTAAAAGTGGCATTGGGACCATGGGACACCTTCAATCACAAATAATTACATTCTATAAAAATATTAATATAAAAGACTCACAGTATGTGAAGAAAGATATATTATTTGTATACAAAATAGTTTGTACAAAGCCTAAAATGGATATGCTTTGAAAAACTGGGGGAGAAGACTCACCAAGGTATCTGTTAACTGTGGTTGACCCTGGGTGGTAGAATTGTCTTTTGTTGTTTTCTTTTGAAGGTCAAAATTTTCTCGGTGCTCTACAACAAACAATCCCTTCTACAATGGGGAAAAAAAACACACAAAAGGTATTTGTAACGCTTTTAAAAATGCTGCTTCAAGGGACAAACTCTCAACAAGAAAAGTCACCCATTCCAAAAGGAGACTGACCAACACAGATGGGCTCTCTCCCACATCCTGATGATAAACAGAATCCGGCCCTAGTCCTAAACTGAGACGCCTGATCTTCGCTTTGAGTCTTTCTCAACCACAAGGTGTCAGTCACCCTGTGGTTGCAAAGGCACTGCCCACCTGTAGGGGCAGTCCCTTCACCCCCTTCACCACCTCGATGCCCCTGTCCACTTACCTTCCAGCAGGTGGGAGCAGAAGTGCAGGTGTGATGGGAGAAGTGGTCAGGCCACAAATATTCTCTGTGAGGAAACATTTCTACTCTCCCTCACCTCCCCATCCTCACCTTGGCTGTTTTTGCTACGTCTCCAGCCATTCTAGTCTAATCTCTGAACCCCTTAAAAGGACCAGATTCAAGGGGCAGCATCTCAGGTGGTCCCTTCCAAAAAGGCCAGGGAAAGAGCTGGGTTGTGAGGCCCAGGTGCTTCCTAGGCCTTTTAAGTCTCCTGAGTGTAATACAACAGACTCAACTGGTCTTGAACCCTCAGTCCCTACCCTGGTCAAACTATCTTCCAAGCCCCTGACACCCATCTTAAAATACACCTAGTTATTTTGTCCCTGGGATCAAAACATTTTATCCAAAATCAGAACTTCTCGAACTTTGCTGCTGAAACCAGCAGACAAAAGAAATGCTTTCACTTCCCCAGGGGACCTCATAGCCTGAAGCTCCTGCCAGCACACCCAAACTCTCTTTGAAGTCTTCTGTTTTCTCTTAAAAATTCATGGGAATTTTGCATTCTATTCCATGATATATATGAATTTCTTTTAATGTGGAGATGTTTAATTTTAGTCACCTCAAGGAAAACTGATGCTCCTGAAATACTGTGTTTATCCAGAAGCTCCATATCCTTGTTGGAAAAGTGCCTTCAGCATCAAATCCAAACTCCTGACAGACAAGGTGTTTGGTCCTCAAAACCTTCTGCTTTTCTCCCACTGCTCCTTGGACCAGGTCCCTTCTCATTTCCTGATAGACTAGCTTCTTATTGGCCCTTGTGCGTCTGCTCAGATTCTTCCTTCCGGTGGCCCTCACTCTCTACCTGCTGACTATCCCTAAAGGCTTCAAGGGGTATCAAACACCAGCTTCCACATTAAACCTGATGGTCCCTGACAGATACAATGTGAGAGACAGCTCAACAACTGGAAAACAGTCCGTGCTTGGGGAACTAGGGGGATCAGGGAGGATTGGGGGGGATCAGGAGGCCAGTGTTCAAATCCTGACACGGAACAAATTACCTAATGTCTCTGAGATCTCATTTGTAAAATGGGAAATGACTATGCTTCTCTCACAGGGCTGAGACAAGCAACGATATAGTGTCCAGCACAGGTTCCCTTCTATGCCCCACTTTTGTAGTAATTTTCTTACACCGCTCTTATGAAGAGCATACAGTCATTCTTTTTTATAATGGCTTGCTTCCCCTAGATAGATCAGTGGTTCCCAATCCCCCAAGAAGCTTCTAGTATTACTCCTATGATCCCATGGCTTGAAAGATTTTGGTTATTAAATCAAACACATTTATGAAATAGTGCCTGCTTTTCTAAGTTCTCTATCCTATTAAGCTTTGTGAATACCGAGCGCCTTCCCAGCCTTTCCTCTCCTGCCCAACTACTGGGACTCAGAGTTGGGAGCCACCCACGGAGACCATAAACACCTTGAGACTACAGCTCCGTCTTCACACTTCCCACAGCACCTTACTCAGCGCCTTGCACTTAGAACACACCTAGTAACTGCTTGTGGCATAAACAAAAAGTTCCTCACAGATGACAGGGGAAAAAGCCCTCTCTAAATTAGCCCATCCACGAGCAGAAAGAGGTCATTGTTGTAGGAGGCAGAGCTGGAGGCAAGCCCTTCTTCCCCCACCCGCCCTGAGCTGCACCCCCAATTACACCAGCTGGCCTCCAACTTCAGTGTGTGAGCCGATTTAAAAAGCGCCCTCTCTTCAGTGTCTGGAAACTCCTGCAAGGAAAGTTTGCTGCCCAAAGTTGGCTTTTGACTAGAGTCTCACTAAGAGGCCTCAGCAGGCTGTGGCTAGAGAGACAATGTCACTTAGAGGAGCAGCTTGAAGCGGCAGTTAGGAGAAGAATTATTTTAATGAATACATTTCCTTTCAATTGTATGGGAATATCAAGATCCCATTAGAATAGGGAAGCAATTAGAACTAATAAAGATGAATGCACAGTGCTCAGTGCATGCAGAATAACAAGCAGCCAACAAAGGGACTCCGGAGAGCCTGCTCTAATCCAAATGAACTGGCAGCCAGCAGAGGGGAAACGGCTCTCTTCAGCTGCTCAAAACCCCTGTGTTCCTCGCATTCTGATCACGGCCAGCGAATGGTGTGAGTTGGGTCTCTGAGGTAGGGGTTGAGGGGCCCCCACCATGGCCCTGGCCCAGCCTCTCTGGGATAGAGATGGGCTGTTGGCAGTCCCTTGGCGACAGCCATTCAGACCAGGACCCTGGCTCCAGGCCAGCCTCGCGCCTGCCCCTCGCACTGGGCCTCATTGTGTCCAGGTGGCAAATGCCTTCTCGCCAACTCTCCTTCGAGGTTTAGAGAGGGGGTGGGACAGTGGAAGAGGGAGACTGGGGGCCCCCATGCTCTCCCCTCCCCCCATCTCTCCCCTCCCCCTTTAGCCAGGGTCTGCTCCTCCTCTGGATTTGGTGTTATGTTACAGACACTGGTGGGTCACAGGCAGCTAAACACAGAAGTACTGTTGCTTACACAATTGCTCTTCAAACAGTAACAAACAATTTTCATTACCCAAGTCAAATCGAATCATCCGCCTAGCCATCCTGCCTCAATCCCAGCCTCACATTCAAAAACCCCGGGCCTGACGCTCCTCTGGCTGTTCTGTGACAAAACCGGGCTCCATTTTGCCCCCAGCCCAGAGACACTGGACAAAGCTCATCCTGATTCCTTCTCTGAGCCAGATCAGTTGCATGGCTGTCAAAACTGTCAGGATAAATAGGGGAGACACAAGCACCTAGGCAGTCTGGGGTCCACCCAGATTGGGGTGACATGTTGCTTAGCGTCTATGTGAAGAAGCTCTCAAAAGTTCGGAAGACTCTATCGGCAAGTGTAAAAGGAATCTGACAAGATAACCCTGGCTCCCCACCAAAATATTCACTGACCTTACAGGGAGTGGCATGATTTGACATTTCTTTATTTAATCTTTTTTGGCCAGACGTTTTTTTCAACCAGGAATGTGTTAGCTCATTCCAAAATGTCTGCATAAGAGGCCAGTCACACTCATTACTAAGATTTTTTCTACCACTTCTCTTTAAAAAAAAAAAAAAAAAGCAAGCCTGTAACATTTTATACTTGTTTCTTAGTGATAGAGCACTCTAAAAGTATGCTTACGTTTATAATCTTACTTGAACCTTAAAATAACTCTGTGGGGAGGGGCAGAGCAAGGGATGTCAAACCTAAAGATGAGGAAGCAGTGGTCAAGAAAGGTTAAATGTTCTGCCCAAAGTCATAGCACAAGTGATTGAGGAAGAACACGAGAACTAGGGTCTGCTGACCTAGTTCAAAGCTGTGTTTTAGGACACATCTTTTCTACACCCACAGACTGTTGGAAATTTCCAGGATAATTCATTCTGCAATTCTGCTTTTCCAGTACAATCCCCTTATCCCTTTCCAGATACTAAACTGTGCTAAGTACTGTGGTCTTTTAGACTCCAGGCTACAAAGGATCCTGCCTCAGAAGATTTGAATCTAATAATAGTCATCAAAGTATTTGTTTCACTGACTCCCACCCCAACCCCTTCTAATAATAGCTTATAGCTTAGGTAAGGATTATTTCAAAAGTCTGCCTGTCCAGTACAAGACTAGAAAAATGACTGTCTCGATTCCTTCAAGCATATAACACTGTAGCACCCAGGGATGGCAAGTGATAAAGCAAAGTCCATTCACTTTTCACACACTCTATCAACTCTCATACCTACAAGCCTAGTCATTTATTTTCAAATTCTTTTTCATTTTTATAATTTGGGGGGCATAATTTATATGCTGTGAACTACACAGGTATTAGGGGTATAGTCTGATAATTATTAACAAATGTAAATTTATGCTTATATCCAAATCAAAACACAGGATGTTTCTATCACTCCCCAGAAAGTTCCTGCACATCCCTTTCTGATCAACCCCATTCCAGATCTCCACTATTCTAAATTCTATCTCCACAGATTTCTTTAACTTGCCTTGAATATCAGATCAAATGAAATTGTATTGTACTTAATGTTTTGTAATTTTCTTCTTTTACTCAGTATAGTGTCTGCCAGATTTATCCATGCTGTAATGCACCAGTAACTTTTTCGATGAATGTTCTGTTATTTGGTCAGTTTTTATAAATCATTTTGTAAATTTGCAAACCTGTAAATCACTGTAAATTTGTAAACCATATTACTGCTGATTTGTCCCTCAAAATTGTTTCCATTCAATACATCATCTACATGTCCCTTCTCATGCAGCTATCGCCTTGGCACTGCTTGAAGTGAGAAAAATATTTAAGTGGACTACTTTTATCTTTAGCGCTGTCCTTTTAGGTAGAAGTGGTCCTCTCTACCTTCAGGTGACAGATAAGTTATGTGGTGGTCATGAGTACAGTCTACAGAAGAGACAGATCTGAGTTCTCATTTCTGGTCTAGCATTTAACAGATGAGTAGTTTGAGACAGGTGATTTAACCTCTCTGTGACTGTTTTCCCATTTGTAAGTTGAGGATAATAATACCTTCCTAATAGGGATTTATGAGGACTAAATTATATTGTACATAAAATGTTTGGCACAATGGAAACTAGGAACAGCCTCAAGCTAGACTATAATAAACATCCTCCTGTTTCATTTACATACTTTGCTTTTGTAATTCCTATAGTATTGATGGGCATATATTTTCAGAAATATTTTTAAACAGTGAACTTGTGATTAGATCTGTCAGATATTTACTTAAAATAAATGTTATTTCCCATGGAAAAATAAATCATTATCATTTACTGTCAACTCTAAGGGCCTCTTCAAAAATAGTTAATAGCCCTAGCTTTTAAGATGTTTGGTTTGGAATGATAATAAGATATACACAAAAATAATTATAATACAAAGTAGAGTTTAGTCAATAAAAATAACAATTAACATCTATTAATGTAGTGGTTAAGAACATGGTCTAGGGAGTCATGCCATGTGGTTCAAATTTCAGTCATGTGATGTTGGGAAAATTAACCTCTTTGTATGTTACCTCACTTGTAAACTGGGGCTAATAATACCAGTTATCTAGCAGAACTGTTAGGAGAAACAGGTGAGTTATACATGGACACACCTAGCATGTATAAGTACATAAAAGTATGCAATAAATAGCTACACTTTTGAACACTATATATGTGCTAAACACTGCATTTGTATATTATTCCACATGATGTCCACAAAGTTGCAGCAAAGACCACTATACCCATTTTACTGGTAAAGAAACTGCAGGGCTGGGAGTTTAATAATTTGCTTAACATTACACACACAGTAAATAGCACATACCACAGGAAAGACATTATCTATAAAGGGAGGATAATGATAATAGTACTTGCATCAATAAGAAACAAATTTGAAAAGTGCTTAACTGCTATATGTGATTTGGAAACAGTAGTAAATAACTTTCATGGAGACCAAGGAAACCTTGGAATCCTGATCTTTAAGCTGAGTCCTAAATAATGGATAAGATTTAGAGAGGTGGAAATGAAGGAGAGGGTATTTCAGATGGAAGGAAAGAAAAAGGGCAGAAGTGGGATAAAGTTCAGAGCGGAGTACATAAAAAAATTTTTAAATAATGGAAATAGCTGATTAGGTGAAGAAAAAAAAATCTACGCTTTCATCCAGTCACTAGTTCTGCCAGCCATACTTCCTCAATATATCTTTTATCATTTTCCTTTCACCTCTCTATATTATCATTTTCCTACACTCTCATCACCCAATTTACAGTATTTATGGATACCTCTCTCTGTGCCAGGCACTGTTACAGGGACTAAGGATACACTGATGGACAAGTCAGGCCAAGTCTCAGTTTCGATTCTGCACTATAAAAATACTGCAAACTGGATTCCCAGCTTCTGGTCGGCCCAATCCATCGCCACCAGAGAGACTGTAAAGATACAGATCAGGTCCAGACGTTCCCTTGTTGAAAACCCCCTCCCCCCAGTATTTTCCCATCATGTTGAGAATAAACTTCAATCGCCTCTTCATGCATCCTGTTTAAAACCATTCAACTGACCAACACTCGTTATCTTCCAGTCTCACTCTTTTATACTCTACATTTGAGCCTCAGTGTACCTAGAATTAAAATCCCAGATACACACACTAAGCACCTGCTCAGAGGATGTGACTAGAACTGAATGCCTTATTTGATCCTTTACACTAAAACATTATCTATTCCGCCTTGGATAAGAAAGCCTTGTTTAACCGCGCTTCCAGCTTTCCATCCCCAAAGCAGCAGAAAGCACACAACTCAGCCACCTTCTAGGTACACTGGAACGTGCACCCCCTTCGATAGGGAACGGAAGAGGCGGGACTTCTCGCAGACCCCTGGCCGCCATCTTGGCCCACTTGGCCGGAAGTGGCTGGGGAAGCCGGCGCTTGGGCGTGCACTCTGAGGATGCGCGGCTGCAGCGCGACAGGTCTACGGCGCCGGCGGTGTAGCTGCAAGTGTCCTGAGCTTACTGCGGTGCAGCTCTGCGCAGGAACCTCAAATCCCCCTGTGTCAGTTCTAGCCCTTCTCGCGGCTCTAGCCGCTGTGCACCCCTCCACCAGTTTTTGCGCAGCATTTCGCACACCCCTTGGCCGTGTCCGCGCTCCGCAGCTGTCTGTCCGAAAACATGTTGCAGAAACCTGAAAGCGGGGGTTTCTCCTTCCCTCAGGCCGAGTGGGAGAAGGATGGCGGCCGTGACGGTGAGACCCAGGCCCTGATTGCCTCGCAGCCTCGCAGGAGGAACCCCCGCCCCCTTTTGCAGGAGACCCCCCCCCCCCCCAAGAGGACCTTGGCGCGGTGAGGGAGAAGAGGGCCGCAGAACCGATAGTCCCTCGGAAAGGTGCCCTGGCTGCCAAAGCTTTAGCGCGGCGCCAGGCCTACCGCCGTCTCAGCAGGACGGTGGCCGAGTTGGTGCTGTTCCTTATGGTGAAAGACAAGAGGAAGAATCCCATCACTCGCTCAGAGATAGTAAAATACGTAATCGGAGACTTGAAGACTCTGTTCCCAGAGATCATCGCAAGGGCCACAGAGTATCTGCGGCATGACTTTGGTTTCGAGCTGAAACAGCTTAACCGCAAGCACCACACCTATATCCTGATCAACAAATTAAAACCGCTTGAGGAAGAGGAGGAGGAGGCGCTGGGAGGAGATGGCCCCAGATTTGGTCTTTTAATGATCTTGGGTCCTAGCTACATGAAAGGTAATAGCGCCAGGGAGGCACAGGTGTGGCAGATGCTGCGTTGGTTGGGGGTCCCTCAAAGTAGCACTTCCTCTTTGGGTACCCGAAGAGGCTTACGGAAGATTTCATGCAGCAGCAATACCTCAATTACAAGGCAAGTGCCTCACACCAGTCCATTCTCTTGGAACCAACCTGGAAACAGGCAAGATGAAAATCTTGGGGTTCGTGGCCAAGCTCCACAAGAAAGAACTGTCCCAGATCAGTGCAGTACATTGAGACACTGGGAGAAGTGGCTGACAGGGCCAGAGCCAAGGCCAGAGCTGAGGCTAGTGTCAGGGCCAGGGCCAGGGCCAATGCCAAGGCTAGGGCAGGCATTTACCCCTGGTGAAGGCTGCTGGAAAATTAGTCCATAGGGGTGAGAGGGTATATAAGCTACTGTCTTGGGTCATGTGTAGTATAGGTGGGGGGGGTGATTATTCCGTAGGTATCGTTTGTGTGACTAGGATTTAGGCTTTTTATCTTGTTACATCTGTTATATATATATATATATATATATTATATATATTCTGTTAAATTGATGTTTGTTTGTTTTTTTTAATTGAGGAGTGAATTTAATAAATATTACGTTATTAAACTCAGTTTACACTGTTGAGACCAAAATCATAATTTATGGCATATTAATTCTCTATAGTTTAATAGCCCTTGAAGAAAAAAAAGATAAATAGCTTATCCCTATTTCATCAAAATTGTTTTAAGTCAAATGACAGTGAATTTACTGGATTAACTTTTTCAGTATATCAGCCCTATTCAAAATTGGTCACTTTCCCACCAACGGGAGAGTAAAGAATTTTCTGTCAACCAGTATTAAAATCGGTACCTTCATTTAGTAGTAGACTAAACACCATTTCTTTCTGCAGTTTTATAACTGTAAGGCCACTAAAGATTCTACAATATCTTAGCCATGTAGTCACAAAGCTTTCTGATCCTCATTTTCTTCCTTTTGGGTGAATTGATGTTTATAAATGAGATTGGTGTACTTTCTCTTGTAGAATATTGTTGTAGTTTAGCTGGTTTTGTGAAATGAATTGAAAAACTGGTATTTTCCTCTAATCTTTGAACAAATTATGCACCATTGTAGTACTATACTTTATTTGAAGGAACTCAGCAGTATAATGATCTGGTATCAGAAAAAACAAATAGCTGACTGGATGTCTAGCTTCCTAGCACTTTTTGTCCTACATGTATTTCTATAATGAAAAAAAGACTGACATTACTCCTATTTACTTAACTATGGTATCTAGAAAAAAAATAATAAGCTAGAAGTATATCCTGGTACACTTAATAAATCATCTGTTGTGTAAGACACTACTTGGGAATAGACTATTGAACAAGATAAAGGTACTGCTTTTTGGAACTGGACAATAAAAATTACAGTGCAGCAAGGTAAAGGTTACAGGGAGCATCTATCTAAAGGCTACTGGGGTGATTGGTTAGGTGTGCCTGACAGTTACTTCTTTAGAAAGGGGGAAGAGATGGGATGAGTGGGGAGGAGGGGAAAGGAGAGGAAGTTGAGGGCAGAAAATACTAAAAATGACTTCTTAAGACTCCAGAGGCTCCTCAATAACATGGGAAAAAAACTTTATATAAGGCAAATCTGGAATATGTCCTAACATTGCCAGTGCTCTTGTTGCAGAGCAATTTATTGCAATGTGCAAATGGTGATGGTCACTATTAGCAAGAATGTTAGTCCTCTCTGTCTTCCTCCTCTTAACCCTTGCAAGGTTTTTTCTTCTACCATGGCCTTCAGAGATGAAATACTGTTCTGGAGCAGTGTGTGGTGTGTGTAGGGAGTATAAATGGATGTTCTACTTTAAGATCTCCCCTGGCACCAGGAGTGCCCTCGACCATGTTTCTACATGCCACCTCCCTTTTGTGCCACCTCCCTTTTGGGTGGAGACTAATAAAGATAGTATCCCTTACATTCTTAACTATCCAAGAAGAGTTAGCTACATAAGCAGGTAGGTCTCTGCAATGCCTGTCACCTTCACTCTGGAAATGAAACTTGTAATGTGGGTACATAGGGAACCTAAAGGAGTGGTTGCCAAACCAGAGATGAATTTTGGGAGATTGTGAAACTTTCCTCTTCTACCTGCCATATACAGAAGAGCTGCTTTCTTTTCTTTTTACTACCAGTTCTTTTCTACTTTCAGTTGTGTCCAAATAACATTTCTAAGTACGTTAATATTAGCAGGGAATACAAATACTTTAGGACACAGGGATCCAACAAATTAGATTGAAACCAATTGCTGTAAAAACTGTGGGCAAAAAAATTTACCAATGATTGAAAGGATGACTTCTGAACAGTTTAAAATTAACAGATCCATTGGGTGCCCATTATATGCCTAGGACTTTCTGGGAGTCCATGAGAAGATTTTCTTCACCTTCTAGGAACAGTGGCAGTTTTCCACAGCTCTTTGAGAGGTCAACAGTGTGCACATGTTGCTTCCCATTCCTGGCTTCTGGTATGTTGTGTAATTTTAGTTATCACAGTTCCAGAAACAATATATGGGTGTAATTATCTCTAGTTGCCATCTATTCAATACCTAAGATGTTCCAGTTAATGTATAATATATGTTTTAATGATTCTTAAAGCAGTCTAACAGGATAGTATTTATCCTGCTATAAAGTAGAATAAGTTTCCATTTTGTGCTAAGCAAAAATGCTATAAAGCTCTCACAGATAGTGCATGACATGAACTGAAGTCTCACCAAGTGAAAAGCCAGTATTTCACTGTTTTATATTTCCTTCTTCTTGGGACTCCTTCCAGACTTGGGTCATCTGTCTCCAGACTCATTCTTTCTTCAAACATTGTTGTCCCTCTGAAGATACAAACCAGGTTTATGTAGTCAAGGTAATTATGAAAAGACACTGGCCTACAAAAGGGTAAAAAAATGAAGCTAAAATAAAGTTGGAGGATAATCTGTGAACACTACCCCTGCTCTGTTTATTGTCCCCAATGTTCTCAGAGTATGTTCTCAAACTACTGAGTTTAGGCCATGTTTCCTTGATCTTCTTTATTCTTCCCTTTTCACGAAGCCTCAAATTAAATCTTTCATGCCATGGAACAATCCAGCAGCATTTATGGACCTGCAAATGTGATTTCTAGCATTGTTCCCAGATGGTACAAAGGGCTGGCAGAACTCTTCTTACCCTTGCCTCAGGATGAAAGACCTCCCATGTCTCAGATGCCATCATCAGCTTCTCAGAACTGCTGTAAGTGTGCCTCTGGGTCCATGTGTAGAACAGACATTGGCCATGGTGAGGGCAGGAGATGAATTCTCCTGTGACTTGGGGTCACTCATGAGGGAGAAGGAAGGCCTAGCTCCTCCATCTCCTTTTACTTCAGACACAACCAGAACTAGCTCTTCCTGGGTGAAAATGTGTGTATGGGGAAAACGGGTAGCAGGAGAGGGGTTGTTGGGGTGGGGGTGGGAGGTTGCTGTTGGGAGTTTGGGGGCAGATGGATGACTCCATACTGATTATCTTCCAGCTGGGAAGCAAAGCCATTGAAGGAAATTCTTTTGAAAATGATGAATTATTGCTTGGATGTGGTTGGAAAGTCTCAGTTCAGTCACAGCCCTTGTGGGGATCTTGACACCAGCGTAGGGACTTTTGACCCACTGGAACTTAGAGAAGGGGTGTTTGGAAACAGGTTTGGGTTGATTATAACCCCAGCATCAAGCAGTCACATAGTGCTCCGGAGGTGGCAGCTCATTTGCAGCCCCTCCAAATCAGGCCTCAATTCACAGGCTCAATCACAGTTTCCACTTGAAATAATTATGCTTCATGCCTCGGTCATGGTGGCAATTGATGCTTGTGCAAATTACTCCTCAAATTGTACAGCCCAGCAGAGATGGCAACAATCACCTCCCAGCAGAAACAGAAACTAAGGAGGCTAGGCATTCTGAAAAGTGTCCTAATCAAGCCCTTTGGAAAGTCGTGACTATGTGACCTTGAACAATGAATTCCAAACTCAGAACTAAAGCTCTAGGAAAGCCAGTGGGTGATTAGAACAGTGCTGAACCACAAGCTACACCTCACACCTCAGCTGATGGCAGGCCCTGTCCAGTCCCCAAGCTGGCCATAACCAACAGTCACAGCCAGCATTTCTTAAGTCCTATGTGTCAGGCATGATGCTAAGTCTGATAACCGCATTGGTTCATGCATCTGTGCAACAGCCCCATGAGGCAGCTTCCACATTTGCCAACATGATTCTATAGGGAAACTACAAGGAAAGAGAATAATTCCTCCATTCTGTCAACACACGAGTTAAATGACTTGCCCAAGCTCATGACATGGTGAGTAGCAAATCCAATATGTGAACTAAGTGTCTGGGTTCTTTTTTGGTATTTCACCCTTCTGTTCTGTAGAAGGTTTTTAGGTGGCAGTCAATGTCCTTTGCTAAAATGAGGCTAAGGGAGGAAGAAAGAAAGAAAAGACTTCCTGTTCATTTATACCATAGCCAAGATTAGCACTGGCAGAGGCAAGCTGGTTTCTTTCTAGTATCATGGACTTTTTGTCATAAGAAGGAACCCCATAGTAGATGAACCTGATGTTGAGGAATGATATCTCTGAGCTGCAGCTCTGAAGCTGTGCTGTGGGGAAATCAGTGCAAGGAGGCAGCAGCCTCAGCCTGAGAATTTGCAGGAGCCCTGCTGGGTGTCAAGCACAGCAAGAGACAGTCATATTACCTGAACCATGAGGACAGAGGCGATCTCAAAAATAGAAAACACTCAGCTTCTGGAGCAGATGGACCCGCATTCCAATCCTACTCCGCCATCTGATAGCGAGTTACCCAACTTCTATGAGCTTTGATTTCCTTGTCGTTAAAATCGAGATAATACTTCCTACCTCAAAGCACTGAAAACCCAGTGAAA
>PVHY01005077.1:0-11106 GCA_004024945.1 Uropsilus gracilis
GCTAGGGATTGCGGTTCGAGTCCCACCTGGGGTCCGTAGCGAGACCTAGTTCCAAAAAAATAGCTGGGCGTGGTGGCGTGCGCCTGTCATCCCAGCTACCTGGGAAGCTGAGGCTGGGGATTGCTTGAGTCTGTGGTACCCCGGGCAACAAGAGCCTGCGGTTCCACGGGCAAAAATAGCGAGACCTAGTCTCAAAAAAAATAAATAAATAAATAAAAATAAAACAAATAAATTGATAGGATATTTTCTGACACAGGACATTTAAAATTCAGCATCTATAGTTTTATTAGCACATGTCCATATTCACTTGTTACATGTTTGTAGCTGCTTTCAGATGACAAAGGAGTTGAATAGTCACAATAAAGACAGAATGGCCTGCAAAGTCTAAAGTATTTACTACCTAGCCCTTCACAGAGAAGAAAGACAAATTACTAACCTCAAACTCTTGTTTTCAGTTCTCAGGCGAGAGTACACCACATAAGGAACATGAGTTTCAACGAAGACCCACCAAAAAGGAGTGAGTGAATAATAAATCCACTTAAGGAGTCAATTGTGCATCAGTATTATCAGCCTACATGTGAATGATGATTCCATTTAACAGGAAAGTAGGAGGGAAAAAACAAATACTAAACACACATGCTACTTGTTATCTAGTCTAGTGTCTTCCCCAACATCATCTTGTTCAAGCTGATCCCTCAAGACTTCCCAGCTTCACATACTGGCCCCTCTTGGTGGACTGAAGTTCCTTTGCCACTTGGACCTCTGTTCTCTTAATACTGCAGTGACCTGACAGTCTGTCCTTGGTCTTCTCTACGTATACTCCCTTCCTTGGGTGAATTCATCCAGGTTCCCAACTCTAAATATCATCTCTATAAAGGTAACTCCCAAATATGTACCTGCAGTCTGGTTTGTCTCCCAAACTCTAAAACATCTAGTTACCTGACCTCTTCTCAGATGTACAATACACACCCCAAACTTATGTCTAAATCTGAATGTTCAATCTTCCTTCCCCCCAAAACTACCATTCTTGCAGCCTTTCTCTCCTTTTTGGCAAGATCATTCTTCAGTCACTGTCAACATTTCTCTTCCTCTCAAATCCCATATCCAATCTTTCAGGAAATTCTGTTGGTTACCTTTAAAAAAAAAAAAATCCAACCAAAATCTGACCACTTCTCAGCACGGCCACTGCTACTACTACTCTAGCCCAAGTCACCATTATTTCTTGTCAAGATTGTATACCAGTAGCCTCCTAAAAGTAGCCTCCCCAGTGTCTGTTCTCAACCTAACACCAGAGTGGTCACTGCAAGCTGGAAGTCAAATCATGCCATGCCTCTGGCTCAAAGTTCTTCAGTGGCTCCCAATTTTACAAAATATAAAAGCCAAAATTCTTACTATTACCCCCAGCCCAAGTGATGGCATCAGAGACAGCCTGCACCATCACTATCCCCAAGCCCTTCTCATTACACGCCTGATCTCATTCCCTACTCCTCTTCCCCTTGCTCACTCAGTTCCAGTTCACTCTACTCCGAATCTGGTTGATTCCTCCTGCTGCTCTGTGAACCCAATGGGCAGACTGTGTACTGAGGGCCTTTGCTCCTGTTAAACAGGAAATACTCTTCACTCAGATACCCACTTGGGCAACTTCCTCAGAGTTTGCCCAAACATCACTTTCTTCAATGAGCCAACTCTGACCACCCTGTTTATCACACCAGCCACTCATTCCAATGCTTACTGGCAACATTTCTGATCCCCCTGACAATGTTTCTGCTCTCTTTGTTCTGTAACATCGCTCATCTTCTAAAGTATAGACTATCTGCCCTCATGAGGATATAAATTTCACAAGAGTAGGATCTTTATTAATTTTGTTCATTGTTGGATCCACGGGCATGTGAATAGTAACTGCCAGAATGTAGGGTACTAGATAGTCTTCCCTGATTCCTCTGAGCCAGCAAAACAGTCTCCCCTATGAATTTCTACACTGTTGGCCACTGATCTGTTTTAACAGTGGAATCCTTAATATTCCAACCTTTCTTATACTTATTTATGTACATTTCACTTCCATTCCTGGATTGCAAGCTCTTTATACTAAGATTCAAATGCTTCCAAAACACCTATTTTACCCCCCTTTTACATAGATGCTCAATTCCTGAGGATTGGATGAATAAACAACTATGTAACTGTGAATTACATACCCATAAATAACTTGTTTTCAATTATTTTACTGCAGAAAATTGCAAATACATACAAAAAAAGAAAAGATGACTACATAAACTTCATGTATTCAACATCCCACTACAACAGGGCCAATCTTGCTTCCACAATCCCACCAGAATGGTTCTGCCCCTCAGTCTTAACATGAGGAGGGGCAGTTTCCCACAGATCCAAGAAATTCTTGAATACCATCAGAATGTCCTTCAATTCAATTCAGTTCTAATATTACCTACCCAGCCGGGCATGGTGGCTCGTGCCTGTAAGCTTCAGCCTATGAAGCGGCAGGGGCTAGGGATCGTGGTTCAAGTCCCTCCTGGGGCCCGTAGCAAGACCTAGTTCCAAAAAAATAGCTGGGCCTGTTGGCGTGTGCCTGTAATCACAGCTACCTGGGAAGCTGAGGCTGGGGATTGCTTGAGTCTGTGGTACCCCGGGCAATGAGAGCCTGCGGTTCCACAGGCAAAAATAGCGAGACCTAGTCTGAAAAATAGTAATAATAATAATACCTACCCAAGGGAGCATTAGGCTCCACAGATTCAAGGTTCAGTCCCATAGATTGCCCAGCACATACATTTCAGATGTCACTCTCAAGTCTAAGTTGTCACGTGGGCTTCTGAGAGACCACCTAGAGACTGAAGGCTTCAAAGACCCTTCCTTAGGGTTGATTAAGTTGCTAGAGTGATTAAGTTGCAAGAAGTGAAAATAGAGATACAAGAAGCTAGAAGAATACCAAATTATCATGATATAAAAAAAAAAACTATTGAAAGAATAGTAAAACTTCCAAAACCAAGATAAAGAGAACATAATGAAGCTGGCAAGAGGCAAGAAACAGATAACTTATAAAGAAAAACCTATTAGGCTCACATCAGACTTCTCAGAAGAAACACTTCAAGCAAGAGAATGAAGCAACATATTCGGCAAACTCCAAGAAAGAAAATGCCAGCCAAGGATACTTTATCCTGTAAAACTTTCATTCATCTGTGAGGGGAAAATATGGACCTTCTCAGAAAAACAAAATCTTCGGAAATTTGCTTCTACTAAATCCCATGTTCAAGAAATAATATAAGAAATTTTAAAATCTAAATCACCAGAGGAGAAAACAAAGAGAACGTAACAAGGTAATGAATAATACCACAAAAAGATGACCAAAATGACAAGTATGGACTTCTACATTTCAATAATCACCCTAAATGTGACACAGACACAGAGTAATAGAATGTTTTCAAAAACAGAACCTATTCTTCTGTTGTCTCCAGGAAACACACCTAACTACAAAAGATAAACGTAGATTGAAAATAAAGGGTTAGAAAACAATCCTGTAAGGAAATGAATTCCCAAAGAAACAGTCATATTTATATCCGATAATATAGACTTCAAACTGAAAAAAGGTGACAAGAGACACAGATAGTGTGTGTGTCTATCTATAGATCGACACAGATAGCCACTATATAGAGATCAAGGAATAAATACACAGGAAGACATAACACATTAATATATATGTACCAAATGAAGGTGCAGCAATATACATCAGACAATTGCTAACATCTCTGAAAAAAGATATTAGAGAAAATACATATGTAGTAGGAGACTTCAACTCTACACTCTCACCAAGGGATAGATCAACTAGACAAAAAATAAACAAGGACACAGTAACTCTAAATAAATACCTGGGGGGGAGGGGGCTGAAAAATGGAAGGAAGTGGTCATGGAGGGAAGGTGGTGGGTGATCCCTGGGGAATACAAAGATGTGAAGCATATAAATAAATAAATAAATAAACAAACAAACAAACAAATAAATAAATAAATAATGTTTTTAATTTAAAAAAAAGTTGCTAGCGTGGCTCACAGAACTCAGAGAAATACTTACTGAAAGACTAGTTTATTATAAAATGGTATAATCCAGGGACAGACGGAAGAGATGCACACAACAAGGCATGTGGGAGAAGATACGGAGTTTTCAACATTTCTCTGGGTAAGCCAGGCATGGTGGCTCGTGCCTGTAAGCTTCAGCCTATGAAGCGGCCGGGGCTAGGGATCACGGTTCGAGTCCTGCCTGGGGCCGTAGTGAGACCTAGTTCCAAAAAAAAACAGCTGGACGTGGTGGCGTGCGCCTGTCATCCCAGCTACCTGGGAAGCTGAGGCTGGGGATTGCTTGAGTCTGTGGTACCCCAGGCAACTTGAGCCTGTGGTTCCACGGGCAAAAATAGCGAGACCTAGTCTCAAAAAAAAAAAAAAAAAAAAATTCTCTGGGTATACTCCGCAACTCCACTTGTTCATCAACCTACAAGCTCCCTGAACCCCATCTTTTGGGGTTTTTTTTTTTTTATGGAATGTCCTTACAAAGGCACACTTATTAAACACTGGCTACTGGTGATTTAACTCAACCTCTGTCCTCTGTCCCCTCTCCACTTCTCAGAGGTCATGAGGTCGAGAAGGTTAGACCAAAAGTTTCAACCCTCTTATTGCAGTTGCCTCTCCAGGCAAACAGTCCCGTCCTTTGAAGACTCCCAAAAGTCATCCATTAACACAAGAAGCACCTTTATCACTCTTATCACAGGAAATACCAAGGGCTTTAGGGGCCCTGTGCTGGGAAAACTAAATACATATTTTTTTAAATCATAAACCATTCCCGCACACTTCCACCTTCTCTCACATTGCAAAGCAAACCATGTTATCCTTTCATACAAAAATATTTCAGTATGTATTTCTAAAAAATAAAGATTTTTTTTTTTTTTCAGAGACTAGGTCTTGCTATGTTGCCCAGAGTTGTCTCTAACCTATGGACTCAGTGATCACTAGCCTCAGCCTCACAGGTAGCTGGGATTATAGGTATGTACCACCACACCCGGCTACAAAGACTTTTTTTTTTTTTACAAAAAATGACCATATGCAGTTTAACTTTAACTATACTACTATACCTGTCTGTACTCAGGGTTGGCCGCTGAGGAGTCTAGAATCAAATCATGTTAAGACTTAATCATATCAGAACTCATTTCCCAGATAACATACTTCCTATATTAGCATATAAATTAATTTCTCAGTTAATTTATATCCTTCATGATTGAATCCTCTAACTTACCAATCTACTCCCCACTACTTTTCTTCCCACAAAATACACACACATGCACACACATACACATACATACACATAAAATTTATGCTCAAGGAATACAAAGGACTTCTCATTCTTTGGTTTTTAATTTCTCTATAATTTTGCAAATGCTGTTCTCTCTGCCTGAAATCACCTAATATCCCAAATCTAATGGACATGTTCCTATTTATTCTCCAAAGTGCAGACCAAATGACCTTCCTGCTATCACACTCTTTCTTTCTTTTCCTCTCCCAGGCCACAGTGCACTCTGGATCTAGCACAAGATCTGGGAAGTACAGACTGTGCAGCATCTTCAAGAAACTCCTGGGTTCACTGAGGTGCGCATGACACCTCACCAATGATAAATCATAATCACTCACATTTGAAAACTCTGCAACTTGAGTCTCTTTCCAACTATTAATACCAGCAATAGCGTCAACCAGACCATAAACCTCGAATATGAAAGACCAGGAGCCACTTCTTGAATAAAGTGAAGACTAATTTCTACATGTCCAGGTGAACACCAGTCCTGACGTAGGCTGATACTACCTCCAACATTGCACTGAGACCCCAAAGACAGGGAAAACAGAATGCCAAATGTTACACTGAACTTACTTGAAGGTTGATTCATTCCCTTTGCCTTCCCTCGTGGACAAGAGTTGGGTGACATGATCTTAACTTTGCCCATGAAATACTCATGCTGGGGAGTATGTTCTCCACCCCTAAAGTTTCCTGGATTTCAACCCCCTGCCTCCATGGCCAAGCAAAAGACCATGGCTACCACCACACTTCCCACCTCTTGAGAAATGGTCTTCCTGGTCATTCACTTCTGTTCTCTCCTTTTTTACTGTCTACATCAGGAGTGACTCACAGTATCACAATTCATACATATTGAAAATTCGGGTGGGGGGGAGAGGGTGATCTGCTGAGCAAGTTTACTTGCTTCAGAATAAATTGTGTACATTAGAATTTCACACAAAGAAAAATCGTTGCTGGAAATGGACTTTGGATCCCTTGGTGGGACCCAGCACTAGAGGTGGAAAAAACCCTAGTGGAAGGTCTGTGGTTATACTTGGCAGCCCCCAGACCCAGTCCTGAGCGCAGGACCACTCTCTCTGCTGCTCAGAACAGAACCCCACCCACCTGGCCCCTCACTGACCCCCTGCTGGCCTGACCACCCCACCTCACCCCACTGCCCCAAGTCCAGAAAGGAGTTTCCCTTCAGGCCCAGCCCCACAGGTCTGATTTGGAACAAGAGGGAAACACCTCTTCACGCAAACAAACGCCCAAACAACTTCTTCACCTTTGAATCTTGGGAAACACATTTAAGATCATCCTCACCAGCCCCTTGTGTTAGGATTGACCTCCTACCTTCCCGTGTAATAACAAATAAAAACTAGTACAGAGGTTGTGGAGGTCAAGCATAGCTGAGAGAACAAAGCTCCCGGGGCTTAGATGGCGCCACCTGGACCTGCTTTAGTCACACTGTGACCTCGAGGTAGAATATTTGCACCAAGCGGCACTCTGGACACTGAAACAATGCACAATGGCATTGAGAAGCTTCTGGATTAGAGTCAAAAAGCCACCCGGTAATGAGGACTAAGGTCTGTGGCCAAAGCACTTATAGTACATTTGATGATTAAAAAAAAGAACAGCTGTTCTTCAGGGAACCTGAGATGTTACACATGCCACATAGGGTACAGCAAACAATTTTTTTCCCAGCAAAGAGTAAACTGCTAACTGATACACAAACATATAACAACAAAAGAAAAACTAGACTCACGTTTCTCCAGTGCTGGTTTCCTAGGAGATGGAGTCTTCTCTTCCTGCTCCTTTCCTGAAAAAAATTCCGCATAAAGCTATGAGTATAAATTTCTTATCTTAAGAAATATCTTGCATGTTCTGCAAGACCAAGAAAAGCCTAGAAAGAGAGAATGAGGAAATGAACATCAAGGTCTAGACACAAGAAGAAAGAAGGAGCCTGTCTGGTTTTACTCCCCCTCATACAGGGACTAGTGCAAAGAAGGGACAGTGCAAAGCTTCCTAACACTGCTTCTCTGGAAAACACATGTCTTCTGCCACCTCCTTTGAGTGAGGAAGAGGAGTAAGCACACTCTTTTCTGTAGCTTTGATCCCGCAGAAACTTCAGGTCTGAAGTAGGGAAATCACCTAAACCTGATAAAAGGGTACAAGGGAAAAAGAATTTATTGGAAAAACAAAATGCAGATACAGAGGAGCATGGAGATTCACAGCAAACTCTCTCAAATAGTCCTTGTTAAGTCTGTAGCATCCAAAAATTGTCACAAGAGTGCTCTGCACAATAAAAAGAAGCCAACAATTTTGAATTATCCTCATAATTAAAAAACTGTAAATAGCCATGGATATGGGTACTAAAAGAAAAAGGGAAAAAAGATCAATGAGAAATAGTTAGGAAATAGCCGGGTATGGTGTGCACCTGTAATCCCCAGTTACCTGCAAGACTGAGGTTAGGAATCACTTGAGTCCGCAGGTTCAAGACAACCCCCCCCCCCCCAAAAAAAAGTTAGGAAATAAGGCAAGAAAAGGCAAAATAGAGATGGAAATGGAAGGAAATCATGGTGGCTCCTTACAGTAAAGAAAATAAATGCTTCAGAAAGTTTAAGTATGGTCCTTATTGGACTCAGAAAGGTTGTGTACCCTCGCTCTCACCCAAGTCATATTGGCTAACTCCTGTGAAGGAGGACGAGCACATGGTGTACTCAGGGCTTATACCTGAGACTGCAAATCTGATGTGCCTTTTCCCACTCTACCAAGCATGACTGACTGTCTTCAGTGCAAGTTTTCTGAATTTCTCTCCCCTATAAGCCAGGGAGAACTGTGGCCCAAGAGGAGTGTCCCTGACAAGGGTGTGACATGTAAGAGCCACAGCCCAGAATGCCAGGACAACAAAAGGAATGTGTTCACTGTTCTTCTTGAGTAGTCTACTCTTCTTTTCTATCCCATTTGCATCTATAAGAGAATTATCTTAATTTATAAGGACTTGTCCAATTTCTCCTCTAATTTGGGCTCAGATTGCAATATGATGTTCTTTAATTGGTTTAATTGGGCATGTATTAAATCACCCAGAAATCTAAAAAGTCTCTTCATTTTGTTTTACCAACATGAAAATGCCAGGACTCTGATCATCAGTGATATTTAAATCCTGCTGGCTGTAATAAAATATAGAAATCTTAGAATTTACATTTTTCCCAGATCTGTTGTAGTCAATTTACTTCAAGTGAGTAAAGACCTAAACATAGAAGCTAAAACTATAAAGCTTCTAAAACACAGGGGAAAACTGTCACCAATGTGGCCCCCAATCTATCCCTACCCACCCCCACCTCCCATTCCCCTACTCCCTAACCCCCAATCCCCTACCTTTGCTTTGGGCCTGGCCAACCCAGGTTGTCCTTCTATCTCTTTTATTTCTGATCTTTCATTTCCCTTAAGTAAACTTGCCTCTATCACCCCCCCAAAATTAAACAAGTAAATAAATAAAATGGCCCCCAGGTATCCCCCTCCAGGGTTTCCCACCACTTGGTTCTGGGTAGGATTTAGTGACTTCCAGTATATAAAAGAGGCAAAGGTCATAGGATATCACTTGCCAAATTAGACTGCAGCCATGATGAGAGCACTCAGCATGTATACTGTGGCATCTGAATAAATTCTGTGGGTTGTACCAATGTCAGCTCCTTGAGATGTTGGCCTCAGGGTCATGAGGAAAGTAAGAGTGGATGAAAACTCCTTCATATCTCTCTGTAGCCTCCTGCAAATTCATTATTTCAAACTATTTCACTGTGTTTTTGTAAAATGAGTTGTGAAAATATATATATATTTTTGCTTTCAACTATGAAATATATATATATTTCTTTCAAAATATATATGTGGCTTCCATCTTGCTCTGAGCTTCTATGTTGGTAGCTGCCCTAGAACCTGGGGGCCTTCAGCAAAAAGTCAATAAACAACTGAAGTTTCAGTTCAGATTCCCTCAAGGAACTAAACCCAACCATGTTAGTAGGCTAGGAAAAAGGTCTTCTTCCAGATGAGTTGGGGCTGGGGAGCAGTCTCTTGAGAGACCCTAAGTCAAAACCACCCGCCTGCCAGGCACGGTGGCTCGTGTCTGTAAGCTTCAGCCTAGGAAGCGGCTGGGGCTAGGGATCGCAGTTCGAGTCCCTCCTGGGGCCTGTAGCGAGACCTAGTCCCAAAAAAAATAGCTGGGCATGGTGGCGCGCGCCTGTAATCCCAGCTACCTGGGAAGCTGAGGCTGGGGATTGCTTGAGTCTGTGGTACGCTGGGCAATGATAGCCTGCGGTTCCATGGGCAAAAATAGTGAGACCTAGTTGCCAAAAAAAAAAAAAAAAAAAAACACCCACCTAAACTTAAACTGCTCCCAGATTTTTGAGGTAAGCAAAATTTTCTTAAATAAATCCCAAAAACTATAAAATAAAAAAGGGAGGAAAAGTGATTGATTAGACATTATTAAAATTAATAACTTTTGCTTCAAATGGTGGTTTAAAAGAAAAGGACAAGACACAGATAGGAGGAAATAATCAAGACACATGCTTGTCAAAAGAGTTATATTCAGAATAAGGCCCGGCACAGTGGCTTGTGCCTGTAAGCTTCAGACTATGAAGCGGCCAGGGCTAGGGATTGCGGTTCGAGTCCTGCCTGGGGCCCCCATAGCAAAGACCTAGTTCCAAAAAATAGCTGGGCGTGTTGGCACACACCTGTAATCCCAGCTACCTGGGAAGCTGAGGCTGGGATTGCTTGAGTCTGTGGCTCCCCGGGCAATGAGAGCCTGTGGTTCCATGGGCAAAAATAATGAGACCTAGTCTCAAAAAAAAAAAAAAAAAAAAAGTTATATCCAGAATAAACAATTCTTAAACTCAATAAGACAAACCTTTAAAATATGAGCAAAAGATTTGAAATAACATTTCATAAAAGATAAGCAAATGAACTCAAAAGAATAGTGACTGAAATAAAAAAGACTGACAACACCAAGTATTGATGAGGACTTGGAACAACTGGAAATCTTATATACTGCTGGTGAATATGTAAATTGATGCAACCACTTGGGGAAACAGTTTGACGATTTATAAAGTGAAGCATGTACTTACCAAAAGACTCAGTAGTCCCACTCCTAGAGATTTATCCAAAGAAAATGAAAACACTTTATTCATGATGGCCCCTAATAGTAACAACACAAATGTCCATCAACAGATAAATGGATCAATTGTGATACATCCCTATAATTCAACTTTACTCATTTAAAAAAAAATTATAATAATGAACTACTGATATATGCTACAACATTGATAAATACAAAATACAAAAAACATACTGACTAAAAGAAGCCAAACACAAAGGAGTACTGTGATTCCCTTTATGTGAAACTCCAGAAAATATAAATGATATGACAAAGGTCAGTTCAGCAGAGCTAGTGGTGGGAGAGACCTCACTGCCAAGAATCCTAGGAGACTTTGGGGGTGATAGTGTCAAAACCTGTACTTAAAATGGGTGCACATTACTGCATTTAATTGTACATCAATGAAGCATTAGCTAAAAACAATTAATAAGCATGCATCAGATTATTTGAAGACTTAAAACGTCCCAACTACTTTGCTTCATCAATATAAAAGTGATAGGACTATGAGGATATTATATCAAAAAACCCACCTGACAGCCGTAATAAAATATAGAAATAGTTCATTTTATAATTTTCTTTGTAGATCTTCATGCCAATAGCAGGCAGCCAAATATAAAAAGAATAACTAAAGTGTGTAGCTCTT
>PVHY01005077.1:11206-86694 GCA_004024945.1 Uropsilus gracilis
TGGCTTGAGTCCGTGGTACCCCGGGCAACGAGAGCCTGCGGTTCCACAGGCAAAAATAGCGAGACCTAGTCTCAAAAAAAAAAAAAAAAAAAAAAAAAAAAAAAAAAAAAAAAAAAAAAAAAAAAAAAAAAAAAAAAAAAAAAAAAAAAAAAAAAAAAAAAAAAAAAAAAAAAAAAAAAAAAAAAAAAAAAAAAAAAAATAAAGTGTGTAGCTCCCATATAATGAAAAGAGTAAATAAGTTTAATGAATGAAAGATTTATTTATTTAATTCCCAACCTGAAGTTTCACCTTTACAATCATGCGTTTGTGGGGTACTCATTTATACTTCTAACTCTGCTGGGAAAGAAGATGATGACAAAGTCAGATACTTCGACTCCAAAGGCTGGAGATTTTCTTGTACTGATGATTCTCCTATGCACGATTGCATCATTCATTCATGCTCTTTGGTAACAAGGCAGCAGTAGAATAAAACAAGTGAAAACTACTCAAAAGTAAACTGACGAAAGCCTTGGAAACCCATGAAGTATGTTACCTATCAAGAGTGATAAAAATGAGGTTCGAATCACCGAGGCGCTGTGTGTGGAAAAGGCACACCAGCAAATCAGAAAGTTGGGCGCACAGAGATAAACACATGCGGGGACTTACTCGGCGCTGCTGCTCCTTCCTGGGCCGCCGCCACCACCTCCAGGACTTCAAGAAGCTGGAACCTTCCGACTGCAAGGGGGCCGGGGGCAGGCTTCGCCGCTCAGTCGCGGGTTCCGAGGGAGGAGACCTGTGAAGACCGGCAGAGCCTTTACCAAGCAATCGTATGAGATCTGCTGATACGTGCAGTGGCTTCTGATCGGTGTTGCAAGTGCTTTTCTAAACTGGAGACTGCATATCTTTGCTGTGCAGAGCGGGGCTGGGAAGAAGCCCCTGGCACCGCCCCCGGGGGAGGGGCCGCCGAAACTGCCTCCTCCTCCCACCCGGGGCCTGTGCCAGCGAACCTAGACGTGCGCTCCGCGGTGCGAGCTTTAGCCAAGGACTGCGCGCCACCTCCGCTTCTCTCCGCTTCTCCAAGAGCGTCACATCGTGAGGAGCGTTCGGCAGCGCCGCCTCCACGTGCGGCAGGGGTAAGGGAGAGGAGCGAGGTGCCTCCGTGCTAATTTTGTCCTTGACGAAAGGCTCTGAGGGGACCTTTTTGAAACCCACCTTGTGCATTATGAGCTTCTAGAAATGTAGGTCCCAACGGAACTTTTAAAAACGACTTATGCTCCGCAACTAAAATGCAAAAAGCCATGAGTGATAACATGCATCTCTGCAACTCTTCTCTAGTTTGGTTTTGTCATCTTATTTCATTTTATTGTCATCTTATTTCATTCTATTGTCACTCAACTACTTTTACGTTGACTGGCACAAATTAGGGATGATTGCTCCTAAACATTTTGGGGGATACACCGGTTGGCGCTGGGCGGTGAGATTCAACTCTAAATCACTATCCCAGACCCCAGGTGCTGAGAATCAACTCTCCAGGATCCCTCTCCGCGGGTGCCTCCGGCAGAGGGGACACAGCTGCAGGGGCTGGACACTGGTCACAGAGTTCCCGTTTGTAACTTTTGAGACTCTCTTAACCACCAATTTACCCAGAAGAGAGTGTTGACTGCTCTTTGATCAGATGTGTCATGGAAGCTCATTATTCTCTGATTTCACTAGTAAGAAAAAGGTTGCAAGTGTGGAACACACCCAATTTAGTTTCTCTCAGATCTGCTGAGATGATTCTGATAAAGGTCAGAAAGGAGGGGTTTTTGATGTTTGGAAAAATGAGGTAAATGGTTAAACAGTTAATTAGGGAAGGCAAAATAAAAGAATCTAAAATAACGCCCTACTCAAGAGCCTGAATATATTTTGTAGCGTTTAGAAATAAGTATAATTAAGGAAGCAAGCTATTAAACTCCAAGTATTCGCATATTTGTATAAAAGGGGAAAAGAAGTGCAAGTACTGTAAACGTGGAAAAATATGAAAGTTCATTTCTGCTGCTCTTCATGTTTTATAGATGTTTAATATGAAATAGAGTCAGATAAAATACTTATAACTGAGTAAAATCTGTCAACTATCCTAAGACCCTATCCTATCACATTCACACCTGCCTTAACACTTTTGGCCATGAGGTGGCAGTATTGTAGACACTGTTTAGCTAGAGCATATACCACATTTTAAAAAATGATCCAGAAGAAACTTAAGGGTGGTTACACAAACTGTAACAGTAAGAAAGTAGTCTTGCCAGAAAAGGTATATCTATTAACAGATTATAATATGCTTCATTGTTGTCTTTCTGTAATGTTAAATAGCAAGCATGAACCAAGTACAATGCAGTATAGCGAAATCATACTAAAAACATTAACCAATTATTCTGCAAAGTTTTAATCATAATTGGTTAGTATAAAGTTACAGGTATTACTAGTGATCCTAAAAGGTTTTCAATAGTAAAGGTGTTAATAAGTTAATGAATTTTCTATGATTAACTATGTTAGCTTCCTGTGTTTTTTTTTTTTTGTTTGTTTGTTTGTTTGTTTTTGTTTTTTGAGACTAGGACTCGCTATTTTTGCCCGTAGAACTGCAGGCTCTCGTTGCCTGGGGTACCACAGACTTAAGCAATCCCCAGCCTCAGCTTCCCAGGTAGCTGGGATGACAGGCGCCTGCCACCACGCCCAGCTATTTTTTGGAACGAGGTCTCGCTACGGCCCCCAGGCGGGACTCGAACAGCGATCCCTAGCCCTGGCCGCTTCATAGGCTGAAGCTTACAGGCACGAGCCACCGTGCCCGGCACCCTGTGTATTTTTTAAAAAATGATTCAGTGCTAATAAAATAATAGAAAACACAGTAAATTAGAACAAGTATTCTTGAAAACAGCATAGTATTATTGAGTAATGTTAAACATGCACATTTTCTATGACCCAGAAATTCTACTTAAGAACTTAACTTGAAAGAAACTCCTGTACATGAGTATCAAGTGCTACACATAAGGATGTTCACAGCAGTCCTGTATACATACAAATAAATGACCATCGACTGGAAATTTAAAAGATGTCATAATATTATCATTGATCAGTAATATCAACTTTACAACATAAAGTTTGGATGGTAGTTACCTCTGGGGACAGAAAAGCAAATGAGATTGAGATTGAGTGACAGGAGCCACGTCAGCATAGTTATTTAGTGGTGTTGATAATGTCCCTTTATTTAAGGGCAGTAAGTATACAAATTTTTTCATATCTGTGTCTGCATGTATAAAACAGTTGATACTATATGTATTATTTTATAAAACATACTAAATATCAATATATTCAAACATTCTGAGTGTTTAAAATAATCTGGGTAGAGAAAAAAATGCAATTCAGTATAAACACTGACATCAAGATAAGCCGCACCATGGAGATATGGTAGAGATGATGACGTGAGTATAAAGGATTTGAAAGTGATAACAGTAACTGTGGTGGTTGTCCTGGGGATATGGTAGTGGTGGGCCAAGATATGGAAACCAATGTAGATGTGGTGGTGGTACATATGATGGTCACAATGAAGGAGGAAAATTTGGCAATAGTAGCTATGACTGGTGGTTGGAACTATGGTTCTTGGGGACATAGTGGACAAAACTCAAATTTTGAATTCAAGGAGGGAGACAGAATTTTGGTAGAAGCTCAGGAAATCCCTTTGATGGTAGTGATGGATCTGCTGGTGGAAGTGGTGGCTGTTTGCCGAAGATTCTACATGTTCAGTAGAAAAGTGCTACAGTTCTTAGCAGGAGAGCAAGCAAGCAAAGTTGTCTGGAAAGCTGCAGAGTTGTGACAGTCATCCCAGATTCATTAGAACTACAAAAATCTGCCACAAAGGAAAAATGTTCCCCAGTCAGAAAAATGACTGCAGCTTAAATCAGAAACCCTTCTTGTTCAGGACTGTCACAGCCACTGTTTGCAAGAAGTGCAGCTGTTGATTAATGCAAAGTGGTGTCAATTAGGATGCATTCCTGAGGTCTTTTATCTGTGTGCCTTTTTCTTTTTCTTCTCCCTTTCCTTATGACAGGTATACCGACCTGTGAGTCATGGCAGTGGCACAGGAATAAAACAATTAAGGAACTGTTAACATTTCTCAAAAAAAAAAAAAAAAGTCCTTGTTATGGGAGAACTATGTATTAGATGCAGGTTTTGGAGCACATAAGACTTCTGCCCAGCAAAGGCTGACCTGGCACTGTAACTCAGTCTTCAGAAGGCCTTTCCACTACTCAATCAAGCTTGTTTATTCAGGATGGTGGGGAAGATGTTAAGGCCAATGAATTCTATAATATGAGCCCTCTGCTGCACTTCACTTGCTGATTGTTGAGTTTCTTGACCAAAAGTATTGTTCTGTGGAATATTATGATGGTGGAGAAAGTATTCTGTAAATCCACAGATAGTAATTTGGGCAAAAGCATTGTGCCCTGGGGAGATAAATCTATACGCAGAAAGTGTATTCCAATAAGAACAAAAGGTTGCCTCTTCCTTGGCAGAAGTGGTCAGCAAAATCATCTTGCTATCATATAGCTGGCTGATCATTTTGGAGAATAATGCCAAATCAGGGATTTGGTGTTGGTCTCTGAGGCTGACAGATTTGGCACTCAGCAGTGACTGTAGCCAGATCAGCCTCAGTGAATGGACATCCCTGGTGCTGACCCCATGCATAAAGTCCATCCCTGCCACCATGACCACTTTGTTCGTGAACTCTGGGCAACAACAGAAGTGGCTGTGGGGAGGGCTGACTGGTAGCCACAGAACAGCTTATCCTTATCCTAGCTAATTATTAAAATCCTCCCCTGCTGAGGGGTGACCTCACCAAAGGGTGCTTTGGTGAGCATTCACATAGGACAAAAGTAACTTCATATGTTTTATCTATTTAGGGAAGCCAAGTCACCTAACTCTTCCTCAGACTTCCGTGTTCCCAGATTTCTAATTGCTTTTCTCCCAAGTGTCTGACCATCAAGTCAAACCATAGGGTATAACCCACACATCAGTTATAATCACCCATCAGGTCATTTCTCCTTCCAAACAACATGAACCACCAGATGTATGCTTCAAGTTTTTTGGACACTTCACCATTTTTATTCAGGGTGTCCTGGAAAGGGACTATAAAGCCACAGCAGTCTACTTTCAAGTGTTGCCTGCACCTCCTGCAGAAACACCCGCAAAGTAGGCCCAACTTTTCTCTTTCTCTGTCAACTGATCACGAGGAGTATCTTATGAGACCATCTGAGGCAAGGTCTTAAATTCCAGTCTGCTCAGCCAAGGGTGCACGCAAGATGACCATGAAGACTCTCCTTTGGCTGCTACCCCCAGCAGGCAAGCAGAAGATACATATCCATGTTGCTCTCCAGATACTTTGTTCTGTGACACCCCTGGGGGTGTGCAGTTGGTTTGCCCAGCTCAAATTTTGGGTATCATGCCCTAGGTATCCATGGTATAGGTGAGTATCACCTTCATCTGGAATGTGTATCCTGGAGTGGGAGCTGCTGACAAGTGACTGTCACCTTGGATGCTAACTCCCTCTGTGAGACCATACAGTAGGTAACTTTCCCTATGCAAATGTAAAAATAAAAGATATTCTCAGCAATGGTCCCAGGCAGCAGTACAAATTTGAAGACCTCATTGTCATCTTCAGGTGGGTAAAGCTTGTTGGATGGCTTCAAGAGCTTCTGGCAGTCCTCTGGGTTCTCCTTGTTGAATATCCCATCAGACACAAAGAGGCCAACCCACTGGGCATGACATTCTGCAAAAATGCCACTCTCAGCCAGGCACGGTGGCTTGTGCTTGTAAGCACCAGCCTATGGAGCGCGGCTGGGACTGGGGATCACAGTTCAAGTTCTGCCCAGGACAACTTAGTGAGATCTAGTTCCAAAAAAAAAAGCTGGACGTGGTGGCGCGCACCTACAATCCCAGGTACCTGGGAAGCTGAGACTGGGGATTGCTTGAGTCTGTGGTACCCTGGGCAACATGAGCCTGCAGTTCCATGGGCAAAAATAGTGAGATCTAGTCTCAAAAAAAAAAAAAAGTCACTCTCTCTAGATCCATGGTTTCTTGGTTTCTCTCTTCAAGAAACCCCAAGTTTTATTGACATCTGCCAGTATCTCCTGGAGGGCTAAGTTCTACCCTGTGGCCACAGTATCTTTGTATGTCAACCTCTGTGGAAGAGTCTTTTCACTCTTCCCAGCTTGGGTGATCACTCTTTGTGCCATGCCAGGGTAGTGTCCACCTGCTTTGTGAGCACTGGATTATTGGCCTTGTTGGTAAGGGTACTACCCATCTTGGTGCATAGTGCAATGCCTCCAGGATACCCAGAAACTCTTTCTTCATATGAGCTTTGATTATTTCAACAACCTTAGCTGTATCAGCCATTTGGCATTGTCCTCTATTCTGAACAGTTGAGCCAATTGTTCAGTAAGTTTTGACCCCGCCTGAAGTGGACTGTGTAGAAGACTGGTGGACTTCCATCAAAAAGTCAAGGCAACACACAATTGAGGACCTTAGGTGCTATGATTTATCCCCACTTCACTCTTAATAAACAAAACTTTAAGATACCATTTTTTTCACCTCTAAAATTAGTGAAGATTAGAAACAAAATGTTAAACACATTGAGGTGTACACTTTTGGTCCTTTACCCGTGTATGCATTTTTAGCAAAAAATAATAAAAACAAGACACTAGACATAATTTGTGTATTTTATATTTTCATGTATATACTTGTGTCCTTTTATGAATACATAAATTTAGGAAGGTTTGCAATAGTTAATAGTGTGATTTAAAAAAAACTTAATCAGGGTTAATATTTTGATGTATATTCTCCGTCCTTTGTATAGATGTGTTTACAAAAATGAGATATTTTATATGCTATTTAAAACATGTTTTCCCCCCTTTATCAAGAATGCCTTTTTATGATATTAAATACATTTATATCACTTTCTACATGGGCTTTTCAACAATCTGTCTAATTTCCTTAACCTTAGTTTTCTTTCTTAGTTCATCCTTGATTCTACTTTTAATTATTTTAGCAATAGCTCCTTCCTGCTGGCAGGCAAGGCCCTGATCTTTTATTATTTATTTGTTTATTTTTTGAAATGAGGTTCGCTATTTTTGCCCGTGGAACCTCAGTCTCAAGTTGCCCGGCATACCATACTCACGCAATCCCCAGCCTCACCTTCCCAGGTAACTGGGATTACAGGCATGTGCCACCACACCTAGCTATTTTTTGGGACTAGGTCTCACTAGCCCCAGCCACTTCATAGGCTGAAGCTTACAGGCACGTGCCACCGTGCCCAGCTAGGCCCCGATCTTTTAACTAGCAAACTAGCCTTTTTAGTCAGAACCTACTTGTCAAGATTTGTCTCTTGTATCCTTCTCTCCATTGTATGTACCCACCTTTTGCTGGGCATGCCAGGCCTTCCAACTTCACTCTCTAGATCCACCCTTCTATCTATATACTTTCAAAATCCCTGTCAAAAACATCCTCCAAGGAAGCTGTCCTGATGCTGAGGTAATGCCTTTGTGCTCACAGTACTTCATTCATCTCTAAAACAAAACATCTATACTTTACTGTCATTTACCTATTGACAAGTGTATCTCCCTAGTTAGGCTGTGTTTTTTGTTTTGTTTTGTTTGAGGATTAAAGAGTTTACCTATTTCTATTTTGCTGGATGGGGACTGGAATAGAAGTGAAGGGAGGAGAAAAGAAGTCCTTGAAGAGTGTTTCAAGTTGAGGAAAGGCAGGTGCAACTTTCCAAAAACTCATAGAGAGTATAAAGTGAGAGAAAGGAAAGAAGGGTTTTAGCCCGAAGAAGCAAGCACAAGATATAGTTGACCCTGAATGCATATTAAAGGCATTTAAACTTTAGTTTAAGGTCCTAAGGATGACTGAGTTACTAGGACCAGAGCTGTAACTTGCAGATTTACTTTTGATGGATTGTTACAGTAGCAACATGGGGGATAAAGGGAAAGCAGTTGTTTAGGGCATTGTGGTAGTTATTCAAGTGAGAAATGGCTGCCATGAATGGTGGAATGGGGGTGGAGAAAAGTAGTGTGGAGAGAAGCACTATTTAGGAAGTAAATGTGAAGACATTCAGGAAGTATATCCATACGGGAAACTAATGGCAAGAGTAAAACCTAGGTTTTTGCCTTCCCTTTTCACAATATAGTGTGACTCGGTCACTTGTGTGTTGATTTAATTATCTGTGAAATTGATTTAATAATGCCTAAACTATCAACATCTTTGCTTCTTTTTTTTTTTTTTTTTTTGAGACTATGTCTCGTTATGTTCCCTGGGGTAGTTCTGATCTGGGATCAGATCTGAATAGTCCAGATCCTGGATCGGATGGATCTGAGATTCCGCAGACTCCGGCAATCCCTAGCCTCAGCATCCCAGGTAGCTAGGATTACAAGTACACGCCACCACATCCAGCTATTTTTTTTTTTTTTTTTTGAGACTAGGTCTCACTATGTTGCCTGGGGTGGGTCTTGAACCCCGCAGGCTCAAGCGATTCCTAGCCTCGGCCTCCCTTCTTAGGCTGGAATTAAAGGCACGTGCCACTACATCCAGCCTGAACTATCAACTTTAAAGAATTCTTATTAGGATCAAATGAAATACTGCATGTGAAGGTGCTGTGAAAATTATAATTAATTTTATTACATGAATTAAGTGGTAGTGATTTACTCAACACAGTAGAAATAGGTGTTGAGTAAAACAGGTTACACATGCAATTTCTTTTAATTTTTTTCTGAGATGTCACCCCTACTTTATAGATTAAAAAATTGAGTCAAAAAAGTAAATTGTTCAAGGTCACAACCGATAAACTGGAACTCAAATTGTTGGACTCTAGAATTCTAATTTTAAGTCATTCTAATTCTCAAAAGGGTTCTTTCCTGGAAATTATCTGTTACTGAAATCCCTCCTGAATCAAATTGCTAACCACCTGCTACCACCTCAGTTTCTTTTTTTTTTTTTTTTTTTGAGACTAGGTCTTGCTGTTTTTGTCCATGGAACCACAGGCTCTCGTTGCCCGGGGTACCACAGACTCAAGCCATTTCCAGCCTCAGCTTCCCAGGTAGCTGGGATGACAGGCGTGCGCCACCACACCCAGCTATTTTTTGGGGACTAGGTCTCGCTAAGGGTCCCAGGCGGGACTCAAACCGCGATCCCTGGCCCCCGCCGCTTCATAGGCTGAATCTTACAGGCATGAGCCACCCATGCCCAGCCCTACCACCGCAGTTTCTTCAATCATGGATGAAACTGATCTGTGCCCACAATATGGCTATATCATTTGATAGTCTCCGAAAGACATTCTAGTGTTGGTGGAATAGTGGTGAGCATAGCTGCCTTCCAAAAGACATTCTAAAGCTTTCCCATTCTGTACATATTAACACATAGACAATATTCTCTTGCTGTTTTGCATCATTTAATGAAAACAATTTGCTTGAAAGTGCAATAACATAGTAGAATGATACAGGAAAATAGATTGCCTCTACAGGAATCACATGGAGCTTTCTGTTTTGCTGAGATTTTGTCTAATGTATTATTTTAGTAGAGCTGCCTAACTTAAAATTCCAGGTCCATGAGATATGGAATGGAACCAGGTCATGGCAGAATCCCTGCTCCACAAGGTCCAAGGGCTTCCTCTTCTCCACTGTGCCCAGCTGATGTTTGTGTCATCTGAGAGGGAGCTCAGAAAGAGACTAAATTTTCAAAAAGTTTGCTCAAGCTACTAAGTCACTTATATTTTAGGAGGCCATGATATGTGAAATCCAAATAAGACAAAAGAACGTAAAGTTAACCAAACTGTCTAGTAGTTCCAGATCGTAAACTAGGCTCTAAAAAATATCCAAGTGATGTACGGATTACAGAATTTTTTTTTTTGAGACTAGGTCTCACTATTTTTGCCCATGGAACCGCAGGCTCACATTGCCTGGGGTACCATGAACTCAAGCAATCCCCAACCTCAGCTTCCCAGGTAACTGGGATTACAGGCATGCGCCACCACGCCCAGCTATTTTTTGGTACTAGGTCTCGCTGTGTTGCCCTGAGTGGGACTCGAACCATGATCCCTAGCCCCAGCCACTTCATAGGCTGAAGCTTATAGGTATGCGCCACCATGCCTGGCTGGATTACAGATGTTTACATCTGTCTTCCAAGACTGATCACACCCAGACTGCACAGATGTTGTTGGATGTATTTGATAATGCCACTTTCCTAGGAATTTGCCTAAAAAATTATATATTTTGTTCAGATATTTCTATACTGTAATTATAACAGGATGTATATATGTATATTATATACTTAGACACTAGAGACAAGTGGAAAAAAATTCCAGTATTTGTTCATTGTGGAGAATTCTGATTTTAATTGCATACTACTAATCTTGATTTTTTTGAGTTCCCTTAAATTTTGCTCAAGAGAGTCTTTTCACTCCCCCTCTCCATACCTGTAAGCGGATGTCTTAATTATATAATCCTCATTTCTCCTACTGTCTCTAACAGTAGTTAAAATAAATCTGCACACACATCAAATAATGTCTACGAAACTAATCATGAATCTCCAACTGTGCAGTGCTATCCTCAAACTTATAAGGATCCTTTTATGATTCTCAATTATACAGAACCACTAATGCATTATATAACAGGATAGTCACTACAGCCTGAGTAGCAAAAGATAGGGAACAACCTAATGTCCACCAGGTGACTTCTCTATTTTATCATTCTTATAAAGACTATCATACAATGATTCTTAAGAACTAGGAACCACTATTTGTATCAAGATGGTCCAATCTCCAGATACCTTTAAGTATAATACAACTAGAGTATATATAGACACTATGTATTATAAATTGCCATTGTAAAAATGCTTACACATACGAGTATATATGCATATTCTTAGCACTTGGGCAATTCAGAGTAGGTAAAGTTAACTGTATGGAAGAAGTTGAACTAGAGGAGGTTTACTCTTCACCATATACTTTTGACAATTTCTGAGTTTAAACAATTTTCATCATTAGCTATTAAAACACAAAACTTTAATGAATATTTGGATACTAGAAAACAACTGTACATACCTTTCATGATTATTTTATTTTAAAAAGGAGTTCTCCTTAAGACTGGACACCTGCTTATGTTTCTGAGTTTTCAATCTGTCTTTTTGAGTGCACAACCTAGGCGTACCCAGTGACCCAAACCTTAATGAGATGAATGCGCTAAAAAGGATCCAGTCATCTACATGTATAAAGACAAAGGAAGCATTTTTTAAGAGTCAAGATTTTTAATAGAACTGGTGTGGGGTATATTGCCATACCACCCTGAATGCACCCAATCTCGTCTGAAATCTGATTTCAGATTTCTGAGCTAAGCAGGGTCGGGCCTGGTTATGATGTGGGTAGAGAAAAGAAAGGCAAATAATAGTTACACAATAAAACTCAAAAACTTAACAATCCTTCATGGGCAAATGCCCAGTCAAATAGGATTGGCTCAACATGGGAATTCCAGAGGCCCAAAAGCTTGCATTAAGTCTAAGGTACCTTCCAGCAGGGAGTCACAAGAAAGCAATTAGGTAGTTTCAGCGATCTGGGACAGAATATTAAAAATTCAAAATGTGGCCGGGCATGGTGGTGCATGCCTGTAAGCTGCAGCCTAGGAAGCCGCAGCCGGGGCCAGGGGCCGCGGTTCCAGTCCCACCTGGGTCACGTAGGGAGATCTAGTTCTAAAAAAAATATATACCTGGGCGTGGTAGCGCACCAGCTACCTGGGAAGCTGAGGATGGGGATTGCTTGAGTCTGTGGTACCCCGGGCAACGTAAGCCTGCGGTTCCGCAGGTAAAAATAGAGACCTAGTCTCAAAAAAAAAAAAAAAAAAATTCAAATGTGCTACATAATCCATCATGAAGTAAAGATAACCGTTATCATTGTCTCTGCCAAAGGAGCAGCCTCCCCTAGTGGCTCACCTACCTGTCTCTTTCAAGTGTTTCTAGTCTCTACTCCACTTGTCCCTTTCTAACACTGTTCAGGTGCAAATGGAACCCGGAAAAGCAAGAGCACGAGAGCATGCACATGTTCAATTTTTTGTCAAGCACTGCCTTTAACTCCACCCCCAGCTCCCAGCAATCTTCCCCCATTCAGGAAGTCAGGTTCAAGGTTTGGTGGGGGCTGTTCTCCCGGCCTGCCTCTGGCGTGGGGACTAGATGGATTGTTCCTCAAAACCTTGATGACCTGAGCCCTAAAAGTAGACTGACATTTGCTTTTCTCAACTGTCACCGCACCTATGCTGTGGCTTTGTGGCTTTCTAAAGGCACCTAGCATTTGCTACTTCGCATTCTATTTCTTTAGCTTCCCTAAGTCTTGTAACTCCAGCGTCCTAAGGAAAGATCCGGATCAGATTCACACATGGATTCCTACACCATCTAGAACGCCATCAAGCACGAGGTTTTAGTCAAGAAATCTCTAGTGAAAGGAATAAAAGAAACAACGGGAGCAAAGTGGGCAAACCTCGCGAGTGGGGAAGGAGGAAGCCCACCCTTCGCCCGGTGGCCAGATACCTCCAGGGAAGAGCAGCCCGACCTCCAGTCACGCCCAGACGCGCACAGCCCACAGGCCCAACCTCGCGCACAGCGGCCAGAGACCCCGCCCCGCTGACGTCCTCTCGTCCCGGTCCGCAAATCTGGGTCCCGGCTCGGGACGACACCGACCTCGGCGAGCCCTGAATGCGAACAATCTCCGACCCAGCGCAATGGCGCCGCGGCTGAGGAGCGAGGGGCGGGGCCGCCGGCGGTAGTGCGGCCGCGAACCAATGAGCGGCGCCGGCCGACCCGCGACCAATGGCAGCGGCGCGCGGGCACGCAGGGGGCGGGGCGGGTGCGCCCGACTTTTCCAGAAGACCCGGATCGCTCTTCTCGGCCACGCTGAGCCGGCTTTGGGCTTTCCGCGCGCCGGCTCTCCTCGTCTTCCTCTGTTGGGCCAGCAATGGCGGCCGTGAAGACCCTGAATCCCAAGGCCGAGGTGGCTCGGGCCCAGGCGGCGTTGGCGGTGAACATCAGCGCGGCCCGGGGACTGCAGGACGTACTGAGGACCAACTTGGGGCCTAAAGGCACCATGAAGATGTAAGGCGGGGCTGACGGGGACGGCCGGGCGGGTACCGCGCGCCCCGCGGGCCTGGAATCGGGGCCCGCCACTTCCGGGCCTCTGCGCCCGCCCTGGGGGTCCCCCCTTCCCGGTGTCCTCCGGATCGATCCTGTCTCCTACCCGACCATTACCTTTTGTGATCGAGGCCGTCTCCGCGGAGAACAAAGCTGACCTCGTGCGCGGCGCACCCCTCCCTCTGGGACTTGAGCGACCCGAAGGACTAGGGAAACTCTGAAGGGAGGGGGTGGGCACTGCACCACTCAGGTTACGGTGGGGAGACATACAGCCCCGTGGCCCCAGCTCCCGAAGACCTGGGTAAAACCCCATTTTTATGGGACTTTTTAAAAAGTCAGTGATTCCTTTCTACCCATTGAACAGGCTTGTTTCTGGTGCTGGAGATATCAAGCTTACTAAAGATGGGAATGTGCTGCTTCATGAAATGGTGAGAGGCTGGCTGCTCTATTAGGTCAAAAATTTCTTGGTTTTCAGTGGCGCGTTCAACTCGTGTTAAGATTTTTAACGTTCGTTTCCAAGGTTGAAGAAAAGTATATTGTTCAGCTCTCAACGTGTACCTCTTTAATAGACCTGGAGCATTGGAAAAGAATGATACTAGTACTGACAAGCAGGGAGGCCTGCTGTCTCAGCATCTGGAAAACTGAGGCCAATTGATAGAATCAGGCAAAATGCCCAGGATTACCTTTTCTTTTTAAAATATAAGTTCTCCTCAGTTGGCGAGGAGATAAAATTGCTATTTTTAAAGTCCTAGTGAGCAAAACTTTGAGATTATTTAGAGCAATGTTTTAGTCGTTTCTTGAGCTTAGCAGTCCAAATTTAAGGGAAAAAATGGCTTGTTTGTGCTTGAGTTTAGAATAAAATTTAGAGTTTTGGTAGTAATGTATTAGACATAACATTCACAGAATTGTAAATATTTTCTCTTAAGGGCTAGCTAACATAGAATATGTAGATTTTGTAAATAGTGGCCTATGCTAGCAGAAAACAATTGGAGTTAAATTGCAATTCCAATTGATGTCACAAAAATTCCATACCTATATGGCTTTTTTTTTTTGGGGGGGGGGTACTTTTTTTTTTTATGGTGAAGTACAACTTAGAGAAACGCATTAGACATTTACAGTTATAAAGTGAATACAAGAAGTGTACAGTACCAACTATCTAGTATTCTTGCTAAAAACTGTTTCCATCTCTAAATTTACATAAAAATGATTCCCTGGATTCTTAAAACTATCAGTGTTCCCAAAGAAAAAGTGCTGGGAAATTGTTCTAGATTAAAAGAAAATAAAGAGACCTAAAACCAAAAGTTAAAAAGAAATCACCTTTTTTATGACTAAGACTCTGGATGACACGAGACAGAATCATCCTGGTTTTCCCAAACCTATCTATGTAGTGATAAAGTACCCACTGGTGATCAAAGTCTTAAATTGTCTTCAGATTTCCTCATAAGTAAAGTTGTGATGATTTCAGTAGATTTATGCATGAAAATTATATGATCGTGACCTGATAAATACAAAATCAGTTAATGGTAATATTTTAATCAAAGTAATAATGTAATTGAAAACTGGGACAATTTGTGCAAATAACACTTAAAAAGAACCCTACATTTACTTCAGGAAATTATATTTGGACTGCTTCATTTGAAGTTATTTAATTTTTTTTCTGTTTCAGCAAATTCAGCACCCAACAGCTTCCTTAATAGCCAAAGTGGCAACAGCCCAGGATGACATTACTGGTGATGGTACCACTTCCAATGTCCTGATTATTGGAGAGCTACTGAAACAAGCAGATCTCTACATTTCTGAAGTATACACGACCTTGTGTTTCTGTGCTATTTTATTGTTAATAGGAAGTAACCTGATTTTATTTACACTGATGCATGTGCTACAGTAACTGAGACCATATAGTAGAATTTAAAGTTCAGGTGGCTTAAATTTGAGAACTCTGTCTTCTATCCTGACCTGACGCAAATTTATTGTGCTCCTGCACAAATTAAGGAACATTACTTGGCCTGAAAGTTTTTTATCCAGTTGCTTTGTATTTATAGCTTGTCTGCTACATTGATAATTGAGATCTAGAAATGAGATGTCACAGGACTGAACATTTTTATAAGGAGAAATACAACCAAAACATAAAAATTAAAAGGAGAATTTCACAACATTTTTAGCCCTAACTAATTTCAAAATTCAAGCAAAGCTTGAATAGCAATCTGAAGTTTGAAAGAATTTGCTGGCAAGAAGGGAAATAAACTCTTGAACTTCCCTTTTTCCACTAATAATGATGTAAACTAATTTAAGATTGCCTGGTTCTGTTGACTGTGGGTTATTACAATTTTCAGTTTTTTCTCATGATTTTTTTGTATTTTGCACAGCAAACACCCAAGTGTGCTCTATAGTTCTCTTGGCTTTGACTCTGTGCTAGAGCAATGTCTGTTCTTTACCTCTGCATTGAAAGGTCAATTTATCCTTTTAAATGTATTCAGAAAGTCAGCACAATTAAATTGTATTAAAAAGTATGAATAATCCAGAATGTCCCTTCAAAAACTATGAAATATAGTTACAACTAATTGAAGAACTACATTATAAGTGGTGGCTTTATTATTGTGTGTTATGTGTAAATTATAGGGTCTTCATCCCAGAATAATAACAGAAGGATTTGAAGCTGCAAAGGAAAAGGCACTTCACTTTTTGGAACAAGTCAAAGTAAGCAAAGAGATGGACAGGGAAACGCTCATAGATGTGGCCAGAACATCTCTGCGTACTAAAGTTCATGCTGAACTTGCTGATGTGTTAACAGAGGTATGTATTAAGTTTGGTTTGTGTATGGTCCAATATAGATAGAAAACCCCAGTATTTACCAATTCAAATCATAGGGTACAATCTGATATCTTTGTGGTGTCATACTATTGTGAAATAAGTAGGTGTATTTTTGATAACTGACTGAGAAAAAAATCAAATAATACCTAATCAGGTTGTATAGACATACTTTATCAAAAGGTTTATAAAGGAAGACTTCATTTTTCAAAAGTCAGGGGACTAAACCTCTGAAGAGATAAAAACATGAGTGTCTTGATTTATGCAAATCACTTAATGGATGGTTGTACTGTTGTAGGCTGTGGTGGACTCCATTTTGGCCATTAAAAAACAAGATGAACCTATTGACCTCTTCATGGTTGAGATTATGGAAATGAAACATAAATCTGAAACTGATACAAGGTAGGTAGTACAATGCTACGAAGTGTTCACAAATTGCCGCATACTTTTTAGTGGGGTTTTATTCTTTGTCTTTGAATAAATGTATATTGCCAAGATATATCTAACATTTACTCTATAATATTTCACCTTGAAATTAAGCCTATATGGCATGTTTATGGTAAGAACAGTTAAAATATTAAATATATTGCCCATTTGGTATTTATTGTACTGGTGGGCACGAAACATACATTGGGAGTGGCTGTTGGAATTTTTGGAAAAATTTTTTAGAGGTGGTGATCACAGTTTGGTAGACTACCAGTTGAGATCTCCTCTGCAGAATTTTCTGTCTAGATAGGGTTGTTTGTTTTCTTTGAATCACTTTTTTTTTTTTTTTTTTTTTTTTTTTTTTTTTTTTTTTTTTTTTTTTTTTTTTTTTTTTTTTTTTTTTTTTTTTTTTTTTTTTTTTTTTTTTTTTTTTTTTTTTTTTTTTTTTTTTTTTTTTTTTTTTTTTTTGAGACTAGGTCTCGCTGTTTTTGCCTGTGGCTCATGTTACCTGGGGTACCACAGACTCAAGCAATCCCCAGCCTCAGCTTCCCAGGTAGCTGGGATTACAAGTGCGTGCCACCATGCCCAGCTATTTTTTTCGAACTAGGTCTCACTACAGGCCCCAGGTGGGACTCAAACCGTGATCCCTAGTCCCGGCCACTTCATAGGCTGAACCTTACAGGCATGAGCCACCGTGCCCGGCTTTTTACGGTTTAACTTAACCTTGATTTTCTCAAAAGTCTTGCTCAAGCCGGGTACAGTGGCGCGTACCTATAATCCAAGCTACTGGAAGGCTGAAGCTAGGAATCACTTGTATTCGCAAGTTTGAGACAACTTTGGGCAATATAGCAAGGCCTAATCTCAAGTCTTGCTCAAATCACTTAAGAAATAAAGCTGATGGTGTGAAAAATCCATATAGTCTCAATTCAATTTTTTTTTTTTTCCTGAGACTAGGTCTCACTATTTGCCCATGGAACCACAGGCTCACGTTGCCTGGGGTACCACAGACTCAAGCAGTCCCCAGCCTCAGCTAAGTTTCACGATTTTTGCCTGTGGACCCACAAGTTCACGTTGCCCGGAATACCACAGACTCAAGCAATCCCCAACCTCAGTTTCCCAGGTAGCTGGAATTACAGGCACGCACCACCACACCTAGCTATATTTTTTTGGAATTAGGTCTCACTATGTGCCCCCGGTGGGACTCGAACCGTGGTCCCTGGCCCCGACCGTGGCTTCCTAGGCTGCTGCTTACAAGCATGTGCCACCATGCCCAGCCCTCAAAATCAGTATTTTAATTTGTTGACCTGTGCTATGTATCCCATCAGGAAGTCAGTAAATACAGTTTTTATGTGTTTTAACAGCTTAATCAGGGGTCTTGTTTTGGACCATGGGGCACGGCATCCTGATATGAAGAAAAGAGTAGAAGATGCATACATCCTCACCTGCAACGTATCATTAGAATATGAAAAAACGTGAGTTATAACACCTTACAAATGGACTAGCAAACGCATGGGTTTGGATTTATGGCAGGCCCGTCCTCCTGGGCCTCTCATAGTGTCCCATGCCAGAGTAAATTGACCCCGAACCATTGCCTGGTCTGTGCCAGTAGGCTGTGTGCACTGAAGTGGGTTGTACAGTGACAAGGAAAAGAGAACAAACAAAATAGACTAACAAGTTAGAGGGACTTTGGAAAGTCACTTTGTGAGACTAGACTAGACCCCTCTATAAGGACAATTTCCTGTTAACTTTTTTTTTTTTTTTTTAATAGAGAAGTGAATTCTGGCTTTTTTTATAAGAGTGCAGAAGAGAGAGAAAAGCTAGTAAAAGCGGAAAGAAAATTCATTGAAGATAGAGTTAAAAAAATAATAGAACTGAAAAAGAAAGTTTGTGGTGATTCAGACAAAGGATTTGTTGTTATTAATCAGAAGGTAAGAGTAAAGTTTTGATGTGTAAAATAGTGTGTCGTTTTTATTCGTAAGGTGAAAGATATTAAAAACTGAAAATGTTTACTTGTGTTACAGGGAATTGACCCCTTTTCCTTAGATGCTCTTGCTAAAGAAGGCATTGTGGCTCTGCGCAGAGCTAAAAGGAGAAATATGGAAAGGTATGGCTAGCAGATTGAGTAATGTGAAATTTTGCAAGTTAACTGGAACCATATCTTTTCCTCTTTTTTTTTTGATTGATGTACATGTTCAATTAACATCAGTAGGTTGGGGGGGGCTTGTTTTTGAGACTAGGTCTTGCTATTTTTGCCTGTGGTACCACGGACTCAAGCACTCCCCAGCCTCAGCTTCCCAGGTACCTGGTATTACAGGCGCATGCCACCATGCCCAGCTATACTTTTTTGGAGCTAGGTCTAGGTCTTGCTACGTTGCCCTGGGGGGGTCTCAAAATAATGTTTTGTTCAAGTTGACATTTTTCTCTTTAGTATAGTGAGATGACATTGCTTAAGCTTGAGTGCCAGCTGTAAACATAAGGTTTACCATTTTACTCATTATTCTAGTGTGCAGTTAAGTAACATTAACTTGCATTTACATTGTTTTGTAGCTATTACCATTTCCAGAACTTTTCAATGCAAGCTGAAACTACCAGTTTCTAATAACTCCCAATTTTTTTGCCCTACCCAGCCTCTGGTAAACATGATTCCAGAATTTGATACTTAATATATATGGTATCATACTATTTGTCCTTTTGTATATGATTTTTTTTTTCGTTTAGACTAGTGTTTTTAGTGTTCATTCTTGTACAGAGTAGAATTTGATTCCTATATTACATTGTGTAAATTGTATCCATTGATGGCCTTTGTGAATAGTGAGGCTGTGAATATCGGGTATATATATTTTTTAAACCATGAAAATATATTTTTCTATGTCAAGGATTGCATCTAGGTGTTTGAGAGTAATGCTTCCAAAGAGCTCACTACAAAAAGCTCTTGTCTGTCTTTACATTACATATTTACTATATTTGCTGACTTGAAAAATGTGGCTTGAGTGGAAGATTGGGGGAAAGACAGTTTCAAGCTGATTAATCATGAATGAAAATATTTGAGTTAAAATACATTTTAGAATACAATTTTGTATTTTGTGTTCTGAGATAGTGCTAAGTTACTGATTTCTTTAAATGTTACTAAAAATACCACACCTCAAAACACCTTAATATATTTCAGACTGACACTTGCTTGTGGTGGGATAGCTCTAAATTCTTTTGATGACCTAAATCCTGACTGTTTGGGACATGCAGGACTTGTCTACGAGTATACACTGGTAAGTGTTTTAAAGTCATTAATTCTTATATGGTAATGTAAGCCATTGGTGGGAAGGTCACATTTCTCTTATATGTGATTTTTCAAAAGAAATGATTTGCTTTAATATGTTAATAGTTAATTCCCTAATATGCTACTTAGCAGTCCTCCATAAGCCCCTCTCTGTTCATATTTTATTCAACTGTATCCTATTTGTGAATATTTTGTCTCTTACATAGGGAGAAGAGAAGTTCACTTTTATTGAGAAATGTAACAATCCACGCTCTGTGACATTACTGGTCAAAGGACCAAATAAACATACACTTACTCAGATAAAAGATGCAATAAGAGATGGCTTGAGAGCTGTTAAAAATGCTATTGATGATGGTAAGATGCCTATTTTAAATACATTCTTGTTAGTTTAAAAGGCATGGCTGAATACTGTGTTCTTTTCATCGGTAATGTACACAGCCAGACACCATGCAAAAGTAATTTTCCCTTTGAAATGACTGTGGTGATATGTTAAGTTTTTTATGGCATATCATTATTGAAAGTGAATACAAATAAGTGTAATAATACTAATAGCTTCCAGGTCCTAGTTAAATTGAACATCTGTAATGTTGCTTGAGTTGTTTATAAATATAGTATTAAAATTGCTAAGTACAATTTCTTAAGAAATTAATGACTTTTATGTTTGTATTCTGATATTAATTGACCCTGGAGCTTTGTTTTCTTTGCATTAGCTTAGCATTTCTCTTTTCCACCCACCCAACAGGTTGTGTAGTCCCAGGTGCTGGTGCAGTGGAAGTGGCAATGGCAGAAGCCCTGATTAAATATAAGTCAAGTGTAAAGGGCAGGGCCCAACTTGGAGTTCAAGCATTTGCTGATGCATTGCTCATTATTCCCAAGGTATAAATGGCAGTCAGTTTTCTAAACTATACTGAAGTTGTTCAGCAGATTGAAACCTTTTTGATAATTTAATGTAGGTTTCCTCTTAGTATGAATTTTACATAGACAAGTTTCATTGGTTTTCCTCCTGAGTATTAGAATAGGTATCTCATTGTTAATGTATTTGGTTCCTCTAGAAGGGAGACGTGAATATTTGAAATTTAAGAGGGTTTGTGGTATAGGTGTTAATATCTAGCACAGGTTTGCGTTTTGTATTTGTTTTAGTTAAACTGATCAGTATCATAATTTTTGTTACGTGCTCATTTGGGCATATAGTTTATGCCTTCAGTAGGGTGTATTGTTAACTAGGAACACTTTTTAAATCTGTTTTAGGTTCTTGCTCAGAACTCGGGTTTTGACCTTCAGGAAACACTAGTTAAACTTCAAGCAGAACATTCAGAATCAGGTCAACTTGTGGGTGTGGACTTGAACACAGGTAAAAAAAGCATGTAATTATTTGTAGTGGTGGAACTAGATGAGATAGGTGAGGTGAAATCAGAAAGGGACCAAAATTGGAGAGTAAAGAATCTAAAAATGGTTTCTTATCTGACAAATAAGGAATAATGATGACATACCATTACCCTCATTCTGGAAATCATTTTGGCCAGGTTATAATTAAAGTTAGCCCTATACTGTCATAAATGGGACTGTCGGAAAAAAAAAAAAAGATATTCAAGAATTTGGTAACTAAATAGAGCATTCTTATCACTGTAAGTCTTCCAAGTAGAAATTAGCCAGTCATCGGTCTCACTTATGTGTGGTATATAGGTAAAACAAAAGGACAGGGAAAAGTTAAAATTAAACTGCTGGGCACAGTGACTCGTGCTTTTAAGCTTCAACCTATGAAGCGGCTGGGGCTAGGGATCGCGGTTTGAGTCCTGCTCGGGGCAACACAGTGCGATACCTAATCCCAAAAAATAGCTGGGCGTGGTGGCGCATGCCTGTAATCCTAGCTACCTGGGAAGCTGAGGCTGGGGATTGCTTGAGTCTGTGGTACCCCAGGCAAAAATAGAGAGACCTAGTCTCAAAAAAAACTAACAAACTGACAGCAGAACTAAAGTATCTAGTATGGGGAAGGGGGGAGGGGTAAAATCGGGGGAGGGATGAGCAGAAAGGATCAAAATGACAGTTCATGGATACAACGATGCAAAAAATAAAAAATCTTTTTATTACACATGTAATAAAAAGATGTGATATCTATTTAAGCTATTTAAATATCTATAAAAGATATTTTATGTTAAAATAAAAAGAAATTAGCTACTCATCAAAGGTCTCATCCATTAAGACTCAGGATTTGGAGTACCAAATTGGACTCATTTAGGAACTTTTAAGTTCTCATAGTTAATATTAGAGAAAATTAGAATAATTGGTAATAAGAGCAAGGCAATAGCAGAAAGTAGTCTGCTCCTTTAGGTAAACATTTTGATCTTCTAACTACTATATTATAGTGTTAAGAATAATGGTTACTTTTCAGGTGAGCCAATGGTAGCAGCAGAAGTTGGTGTCTGGGACAACTATTGTGTAAAAAAACAGCTTCTTCACTCATGGTGAGTTTGGGAAAGAAAATGATCCTTAAGTATTCGCCTTTTTTTAATTTGGTATGGTCTGTTTAATAACCTTTCTTCCCCCTCCCGCATAAAGATATGAAAACAAACCTGTGTTTGGGGAAGAAGTGGGATTTTAATTGGCTGTAATGTGTGCTCTGGTTAGTTGAAAATTGAACTGAATTAGGGTCCATATGTTAATCTGATCATTAATTTGTTTTGATACCCTTTTAGCACTGTGATCGCCACCAACATTCTCCTTGTTGATGAAATCATGAGAGCTGGAATGTCTTCTCTAAAAGGTTGAATTGAAGCTTTTCATGTATCATCTGAATCATGAAGACTCAACATCGGAGTGATCCTAAGAATAAAGCTATGGGATTTTCGTCCGAGCTTCAAATGATTTTCAAAGGAATTTTTTTTTCCCATATGAAAAAAAAGGAGGAACATGCTGGCACCTACTTAAATTCTAATGTTCTAAAATTATAATTACAGTATTTTTTTAATTGCACTGAAGTGTATACACATACAGCAGTCCATTTCTATCCAATGATCAGGATGTTTTGTTTTCGCTTCAGTGACATAAAAATGTGAGATAACCGTATGTTATCTTGTTATTAAATATTCCTTGAAAAATTAATGGTTTAATAATTTCTTCTAATGTATTTTAATTTAATAGTTCCCTATTGCTAAGCATTTAAGTTTAAAAGTTTTATGCTATTATAACAAGTAATGTAAGATTTTAAAAGCATCCCTTGGTATAAATTACTGAGTAAAGCTCATTGGATCGGTTATACTTCGTGCTTCTGAAGTAGCTTTGCTAAAATGCTCCCCCAAAAAGTTAACTTGTAGTGAGTAGGATGGGTGTATTAGTGAAGCCAGAGGGATTGAAAGAACAATTACAAAGTGAGAAAAATGAAAATAGTGGCAGAGGTAAAATTGCTGAAAGTATGGGACCTGAGAGGTGAGGTAAAATGGGCCATATTTTCGCACCTCTGAACCTTCGCTTATGCTGCAGTGTCCATCCCAAATCCTCCATTGCCTTTTTCTGACCCAAATTACTGTTCTACGTATTTAAACAATTGTTTTTATACAGTTGGTATATCTTTGCAGTCCTTTAAGATGAAGTTGTATGTTGCTAAACTTTGTATTTTGAGGACTTGGCAGTTGGCCTACAGTGAGTGTGCAATAAATGTTAAGTTGAAAACTTTTTTGTGGTTTTGCAGTGGTATTCCAGGAACAAAAGGGATCTGAATTTTCTTAGTGTAGGAAATAAGCCAAATGTACACAGGGTTATGACTTTAGAAATTCAGAGCTCCTTGGTGCTAACCCTAAGAAAAGTTAGTTTTAAAGATTTACTTGTCCCAACACGTGAAGTTCAGGTCGCAGCTACCATCTTGGCCACTGGACTAAGTACCGTTCCGATGACGGGGCCCTGCTTAAAGGCATTGCGCAGGCGCGTTGGGAGCTGTGGGCTGGCGGCGTGCGATGCGCATGCGCAGTAACCGCATTATGCGTACTCAGCTGGTGCTTCCGGGGCGTACGTTCGCGCCATGCGTACCTCGCTACCACTCCTTTCCCTGTTGTCGCTCCTGTCTGACCCGTGGCTCGCGCTAGGTCAGTGTGCGGGCCTGTCCTCTTACCCCACGCGCCGTTTTTCGGGGAGGCTTCTGAAAGGGGTGGCGCGCCCTGCCGTGATAGGATAAGGCTGTGGTCCCGCAGTCGGCCTCCTGGATGAGCTTGGCGAGGCCGGAGGCGCTTCGCAAAAACAGGCTTGGCGGGGAATTTTACAGTTCATACCGTTGTGTCACTTCTGTTACACTTTTTTTAGCTCAATATTTTGGAACCTCGCAAATATGAAAAGAAAGATATCGGTAATAAGTCCTCCACATACCCAGTTTAAAGTCTTCAGTTGCATCGTGCATCTTTGGTATCCCACTTTTCCCCTTCCCATCTTTTAAGTAAATCTAGATACGGTTTTATTAATGAATATTCAGTTTGAATAGTCAAAAAGACAAGTCATGAAAGATACCATTTTCCTCACCTACAAAATTGATATGCCTTAATTTTTTTTTTTTTCAGAGCCTAGGTCTCTCACTATGTTGCTTGGTAGCCCGGAATCCACGGACTAATGTGATTTCTGGCCTCAGCCTCCCAAATAGCTGGGATTACAGGCGCACACCACCGCACCCGGCTCTGCCATAATATTTTTAAAGATCCAGTTAGTGTTCAAATTAATTTGTTACGAGTTTTCTAAATTACCGAACTAGTATCAAAATAAAGTTCATAAGCTGCGATGTTTCTTTTCTTTAATCAAATTTTCCTCATTCCTGTTTTTTTCCCTCTTGAAGTGGTTTAAATGATCAGTGCGAGTGTGTGTGAGTATGGCAAGAGGGACAGAGATAGGATCTTGAGGGACATGTTAAGACTTGGACTCTGCCTTTGAGGTATTTAACAGTAGACTTTCTTATTTAGAAACTTAAACCATACATAAAGAGACCTGCATCCAGTTCTGTCTTCTGCTACGTAATATTTTCCTTTTTGGAGTCCTGTTAAATAAGGCAGCTGAATAAAGATACTCTTAATTCTATTATTTTTTTTGTGAGTCATTTGAAAAGCAAATATGAAGATGTTCACTCAATTTTTAAATAATTATTTTACACTTGTGCGAGGTACCAGGAATACAGTGGCAAAAATAGATGTAGTCCTTTCCTTTCTGAAACATAAGATATATGGTGAGAGTCATTTAAGAATTGATGAGATCAACAACTGGAGAGGAAGAGGCAGAGACATAGCCTGGGTATTCTGGATGCTGGTATATATCAGAATATAGTGGCTAGATTTACCTAGCTGAAACAATGGATTGTGTAGAAGAGAGAGGAAAGGGAAGAAAGTAAACATTTACTGAAAACCTACAATTTGACTGGGCATGGTGGCGCATGCCTGTAGGTGGCAGCCCAGGAAGCCACGGCCAGTGCTAGGGATCGTGGTTCGAGTCCTGTGGTGGGCACCTAACGAGACCTAGTCTTCCCCTCCCGCCCCCCCCCAAAAAAAATAGCTGGGCATGGTGGCATGTGCCTATAATTCTAGCTACCTGGGAAGCTGAGGCTGGGGATTGCTTGAGTCTGTGGTACTCCGGGCAACGTGAGCCTGTGGTTCTACGGGCAAAAATAGCGAGACTTGGTCTCCAAAAAAAAAAAAAGGAAAACCTACAATTTACTCAACTGTAAGTGATTAGTTACTACCTGTGAGATAGATGATGTCATTTTATAAAAGAATAAACTGAAACTCAGATTAAGTAATTTGAGTCCATCCATAAAATTAACTGACTAAACAAGAATTTAAAGACAAATTTTTAAGCTATTTTTTTCTCATTCTGTTATATTACTTATAGTGTGATTATGGCCTCTTGTTTTCTACATATATCTATATTCATTAATTACTGATAACTCGCCTTTTTCTCTATAGGAAATGGACACACTACTAGCATGGTCCAACTGCCAGGTGGGAGATTCCAGATGGGAACAAATTCTCCAGATGGCAGAGATGGTGAAGGGCCTGTCCGGGAGGTGAAAGTAAAACCCTTTGCTATTGACATATTTCCTGTCACCAACAAAGACTTCAGGTAAATCAAGTGTTCTTCCAGGAGAATTAAGATCTCTAATAGTATTTTCTAATATAAAAAAAGGAAACTAGCTTGCTTCTTTGATCTGAACAATCATTTGTTGGTATACTTGTTAGTTCATGATTCTGCCTTTAAGAATTTGTCTTAAAGAAAGAAAGCTATCGAGAAACACAGGTTGTTCAAATCTAGTTAAAAGAGAAAAAAAACTAAGGTCCCAAAAAATTAGCATTGTTATGATTATTAATACTTTCAGAATGAAAAATTGTGTCTGTAATGTACAGGGGACTTAAAGAAATAGTTATGAGGCACCGGATGCAGTAAGAAACTTGCAATGTGTGGTAGGAGAACTTTGGGGTATACAACTATGTAAGATGAATATATATATATATATCAGTAAAAAATTTAAGAAAAGTTACTATACAAGTCGGACTTGGTGGTACATGCCTTTAATCCCAGCCTTGGGATGCTGAGGCTAGGAATTGCTTGAATTCACGGGTTCAAGACTACCCTGGGTAACATAGTGAGATCTAGTCTCTAAAAAAGTAAAAAAGAAACTTACTATGCAATACATATAGAATATATATATATATGCATTAAAACAGAATTTGGAGCTAATGATGAAACTGCTCTGTATTTTGATTATGATAGTGACTATATTTTATTAGAGCTCAGAACTATGCATTAAAGTAAATTTTACTGCCTGTGAAGTACACATTACAGCAACAGATTTTAGAAGAAAGTCTGCTCAGGCCATCAGGTCAGTTACCTAGAGTTCACGAAAACTCCGTATTCCCCCAGCTTACAGAACAAGGATATGTGAGGTTTTCAAGATAAGAGAGGTGAAGGTGAGGTACAAAATCCTATTGGTTGAAATTAGTTATCTCTTTCCAGGGAGTTTGTTAGGGAAAAAAAGTACCGAACGGAGGCTGAGATGTTTGGGTGGAGCTTTGTCTTTGAGGACTTTGTCTCTGAAGAACTTAGAAACAAAGCAACCCAGCACATGAAGGTGAGAGAACCTAGGCTTACAGCTGAGGGGAAGGGAGCGGGACTACACAAAAGTTCTATGGAATGTGGGGTTCCCTGGGCCACAGGAGAGAATAAAACCTGAGAAGCAGAGGAAGAGAGAGCGCAAGATGAATGCATACCCCCAGGAAGTTAACCCAGAGCTGGCTTCTGCACAGAGGCTCTGAAGACCCGCAGAGATTTCAGGATACTTCCTGAAGTGGCAATAGATCATTTTGATAAGCCCCCTTCTAGTAAGGATAGTAAGCTCTGATGCCTTAAAGATTCTAGACTGCCTCACTTGAGCCACCTGAATGCCAGCCCAAAGGTTCTGCTCGTCCCCTGTGTCAGTCAGGATAGGGTCTTGCTGGCCAGAGCAGAGAACCTTAATTACATTTATGCTCCTTCTCTTTTTCAGTCTGTTCTCTGGTGGTTCCCCTTGGAAAGGGCATTCTGGAGGCAGGTAAAGATGGGTTCTTCCATCTTGTTTCCTAATGCTGTTGACTCTTTCTGGTGGACTAGATTCCCTAGAGCTCCTGTCTATCTAGAGATACGAGTTTAAAAGGATGAGAGACATTTCAGGGAAGTAGCCAAGTAAGCCGGTTACTTCTGCCCTGATCCCTTTTCTGTTGTCCATTCCACTTCTCCCTTTAGTCTCTTTCTGACTAAAACTTTCCTCGTTCATCAGACTGTTTCTTCCAATTTCTGTGCTCCATCTAGTGGTAAAAGATGAATTTAGACATCCTAAGCCTAACCTTTCTTTGACTTCTATATGCTCCCAGAAATGTGTCTCATTACGTCCTGGGTATCAGCCTGCAGGTCCTGACTCTGGCATCCGGGAGAAACTGGAGCTTCCTGTGGTCCACGTGAGCTGGAATGATGCTCGTGCCTACTGTGCTTGGCGGGGGAAACGGCTACCCACTGAGGAAGAATGGGAGTTTGCTGCTCGAGGGGGCTTGAAGGGTACAGAGATACAAAGACGATTTCCTTATATTCTCCCCCTCTTGCCCTGCTTGGGAGGTTTTAAAGGGTAGAAAGGGTTCAGACTCCCTAAAGCAGTGCTTAAATTAGTTGTGAGGAACGAATTGTTCCTTTCATTTCTCATCCATTGCAGCTAATGTTTCTGTAAAGTACCATAAAATTATTATAGGAGAAGTGGAATTATTTTTTAATTGTTGGAGAATACAAAGACATGTCACATTTCAATAAATGTAATCAGAGCAGCATAACATAAAGGAAAAAGGAAAGAGTTATCCAAGTTACATACCTTTCTTCAAAGGTATATCAGGATTAATATAAAGAATCACTATTTGATTCATAACTGCCATTCTGCACTCCTAATCATACAAAAAGTTATCAGTGAACTAGCAATTCATTTAAATACCTCTGCACACTCTGAACACTGACTCTACCAACAGTCAGTATTATTAGTGCTATAAGTGAGGTTGCTTATTCATTGATCCAATCTAAGCACTGTCAACAAGTTTCTTTCTTTTTTTTGAGACTAGGTCTCACTATTTTTGTACATGGTTTGCCCATGGAACTGCAGGCTCACGTTGCCCGGGGTACCATGGACTCAAGTAATCCCCAGCCTCAGCTTCCCAGGTAGTTGGGATTACAGGCGCACGCCACTGCACCCAGCTATTTTTTTTGGAACTAGGTCTCACTACATTGCCCTGAGCGGGACTTGAACCATGATCCCCGGTTCCAGCCGCAGCTTCCTAGGCTGCCGCTTACAGGCATGAGCCACCATGCCCAGCCTTCAACAAGTGTCTTAACGCTTACTCCCAACTTTTTTTTTTTTTTGAGACTAGGTCTGGCTATTTTTGCCTGTGGAACCAAAGGCTCCCGTTGCCCGGGGTACCACAGACTCAAGCAATCCCCAGCCTCAGCTTCCCAGGTAGCTGGGATTACAGGCACGCGCCACCACATCCAGCTAATTTTTGGAACTAGGTCTTGCTACGGGCCCCAGGCAGGACTCAAACCGCAATCCCTAGCCCCGGCCGCTTCATAGGTTGAAGCTTACAAGCACGAGCCACCGTGCCCGGCCTACTCCCAACTTCTTACTTATATTGACATAAACTGATAACAGATGCATTGGTCAAAACCACATGTAGGGTTGCACTGCCCTGTAGCAATCAAAAGGCCAGAGGTTCCGAATGCCATACAGTGTGTGGAAGAAGGTATAGACATGGGAAATTAAGTAATCTTACTACTCTTTTCTCATCACCTTCCAATTTCCTTTTAGTTCCCTCACTCTCTCTGTCTTTCCTTTCTTCCCTCACTCTTCACCTCCCTCCTGTTGTCTCCTTGTTTTCCTGGCAGGTCAGGTTTACCCTTGGGGAAACCAGTTCCAGCCAAACCGTACCAACCTGTGGCAGGTAAGACTTATGTTCCTCCTTCCTGTCCTTTCTCAAGCATTGACTGAGATCTGTGGTAGAACAGACACTGTGTTAAGCTGGGGGTTCAGAGGACTTTGTGTTCTGATGGAATGGTAAGCTGGTAAAACGTAGACATTGTGGTAATGCTATATATTAAAAATTTGCAAGTGTATTCAGATTTAAATCACTACCTGAATGTTGGGAATGACTTCGCACAAAAGATGACATTGAGCTGATTGAGTAAAAGTTTGATAAGTACAAAGTAGAGGAAAACGCCTTGTAAGCAGAGGAAACATGAATGTCACTAACATTAGGAAAGGGTGCTGTGTATTCAGATACATGACAGATTCAAAGAGAGAAACATTGGAAGAAATGAAGTGGACAGTATGTTGGGAGCAGATTATGAAGATCCTTAAGAAGTATAGCCATAAAGATACAGCTTTAGAGTTTACCCCCCACAGGTATTGGGTAGCTGACAGAAGTTTTTCAGGGGTAATAACATTTTGATTTGGAAGGATGCCTGTTGTTGCTAATTTGTGCAGGATCAGATAAAGGTGAGCTATGGTAATGGCCAGGGCTCGCTCTCTCTCAATTTGAGGCTGTAGCAGTAACCCAGTGCCTTTTGAATGAATAGGGTCAAGGGGAAATAGGGTCAAGGGGAAGCCAAATGGGAAAGGCATGTCTGAGAAGATTGACAGGGTAGAAGAAAGTTGGATTCAAGTGTGAATTCAGGTTTGGGCAACACAGTGATGGTACTACCATCACTCAGAACAGATCATGTGCATGATGGGGGTCTGCGATAGAATTTAATCGGTTTAGAATCCACTTACCTCAAGATGCCTTTGAGTCACTTATGTGTTCAGTTGGAGGTTGATATTTAGGACAGAGATCTGGGCCAAGCAAGTGGTTTTAGAGTCAAGAACATAGAACTTAGAAATTACAATCCCCAGGGACACTCTGGAGTGAGAGGGGAACAGTCCCAACTTTGAGGGGGGAGGGGAACATTAAAAGGACCTGTGTGGTGGAGACAGAGCTCACTTATGGTTTGATCTTTGATACATTAGCCATTTTGAGTCTCAGTTATTAGTTTTTAAAGGGAGAAAATACCTGCCTTACAACCTTGTAAGGTTAAATTAAAAGAGATAAGTGCCTTAACTCTCAATAAGTTTTGAATAAATCATCGCTCCTGCATCTTCCCTTTCACAAGAGCAGCTTCCATAAATTGGTGGCAGCTGAACGCCTCACTGTTTTAATCAAATTGCATCAGAAAATATAGTTTATTTTTAAAAGAATTTTGGAAATAAAGGGAAGGAAAGTAGTCAGAGCAGATGAAGGAGAGTTAAACCTTTTGATGATAGAAAATGATAGAACAGGTATCAGTGGTTCTGAGAACACGGAGGTGCAGGGCATGGAGGAGGGGTGAAGACTATCTTCCCAAGGTACCATATTACATGGAGTTTAAGACCAAGGTGAGAAAGCTCTGTGAGTAGACAAAGTATAAGTGGAAGGGGCTTGACAGGGACCACTGTGGGCACAGAGGAAATCACACACTTCCTGACTAGCAGGGAGATCATGCTGGAGGACATGAGACAAGAGGTTTGGGAATTCAGGAACAGAGCCCAAGATCACCACCCTATCCTCTTTCTCCTGCCCCAGATGATACAGCAAGATGACCTGGGCAGGAACACTTGCCTTGGGACAGGATGGTAAATCTTTCAGGCTTTAAATGTTTTCTCCTCAGGGAAAGTTCCCCAAAGGGGACAAGGCTGAAGATGGTTACCATGGAGTCTCCCCAGTGAAGGCATTTCCCCCACAGAATAACTATGGTAAGATTCTTCACCAGGCTGGGCATGGTGGCTCGTGCCTATAAGCTTCAGCCTATGAAGCAGCTGGAGTCTCACTCAGGGCAACACAGCCCAAAAAATAGCTGGGCGTGGTGGCACATGCCTGTAATCCTAGCTACCTGGGAAGCTGAGGCTGGGGATTACTTGAGTCCGTGGTACCCTGGGCAACATGAACCTGCGGTTCCACGGGCAATAATAGCGAGACCTAGTCTCAAAAGAAAAAAAAAAGATTCCTCATCAGGTTACTGTCAATGCTCAAAACTTGATTGGTGGAATCATTCATTCTGCCTGATAGATGAGGCCCAGGGCATTTTGTCCCAGGGCCTTTGGTGGTTAGAAGAGGTGGGTGTGGTGCTCCCCAGTTTGAGACTGACCTGCCTACTGTGCTATAGGGCTCTATGACCTCATGGGCAATGTATGGGAGTGGACAGCTTCACCTTACCAACCTGCTGACCAGGACATGCGTGTCCTCCGTGGGGCATCCTGGATTGACACAGTTGATGGCTCTGCCAATCACCAGGCCCGGGTCACTACCAGGTGAGGAGCTGATTGCTGGAGTCTAAGAGTCTGGATCCTGGTCTCTGAGAGCTGGTGTTGGTGCTGTTTTCACACCTCTAATTCTGTCAGGAGTTGTGGGTACAGAAAAGAAAGCAAGCAGTACTTGCTGTGAAAAGCAAAAGAGCCCAGGACAATTTGTGCCTTTTCTTGCCAGCTCTCAGCTCCAAAGAGACTTTGTGTTCAGCATCTTGATTATATGGGTCTCGCCTCCTGTCCTCATAACTAGGACTATAGAAGGAGAAAATGGAATTGTCAGGCATCATGGAAATAATGGCTTTTCAAACTGGGAGCCCATGATTTTCTACTATCATTTTGTTTTAGAGTCAGGGACCAATGAACTCGACGTCTTAAGGCCTATTCCTTTCACATAAGTGGTTGGTGGTGACATCCAAATGATAGATTCCCAGGTTCCAGAGTCCCTTTCTAGGATTATCCCTTTCTTTCATCTGTGGATTTATTTTGATCTCTTTGCAACTCCTGCTCCTGGATTCTATAAGGGCTGTAGAGGATTCTGTTTCTGTGGCCTCAAGATACCAGGTTGCACCCATGTCTTTGACACACTGAGGCCCCTGAGTTTTTCCTCACCTCCTCTTTGAAGGACAAAATAACTGAGAAATGACTGGCCTAGAGACCAGGAAACTCTGTTTGCTGTTGATTCTGTTATACTGCTGAAGCAGTATAACTTCAGGTTGACTTGACAAGATGTATAAATCTTTCTAGTATGTGAATCTGGTTCAGTAAGATGATGAACAAATCCTGCCTTCTATAGGAGTTGAGAAATGATAACAGTAAAATACTGACAATTTTCAGTCACTGCCTTTCCTGCCTTCCAGTGCACTCTCTTGGAATCACTCTCATTTCCTCCTCCCAAGCTCTTGCCTCTATGTGCCCCCTCCCCCAAGAATGGCACATACCCAGGACCTGTTCTCACACCAGGCATCTTTCTAGACTTTGCCCTCCCCAGTTGTCAGGAGGTTGAGCATGAAAGTTGGCTAAAGTCCCAAGCTCCTTTCTCAACAAATACCCATTCTCTCTCCCCTTTTCTGGTGACAGGATGGGCAACACTCCAGATTCAGCCTCAGACAACCTAGGCTTCCGCTGTGCTTCTGATGCAGGCCGACCCCCTGGGGAGCTGTGAGCAGCCATGTGGAGACAAGAAGAATCCTGGTGGTACCCTTGTCACTCCCTGGCCACATTCCAAACCCAACCAAACTCTAAATGCTTCACCTTCAGCCCAAAGATGACTGCTACCCCTCCCCCCACTTCTCTGTGGCAGGCACCTCTGCCAGGGAAGAAAAGTTCTCTGCTCCTAGAGGAGGGGTGCCACTGTCTCTTGGAAGAAGAGACCTGACTTACAGACTGTGGCTGGGAGCTGGGTGTTTCTTTTAGAGTTCAAATATTAACCATATAAGGGCCAAACACTCAGGACAGAGTGCTCTGAAAGGCATCTGGTTGAAGACTAAATCTCCTCTCTCCCCCTTTTTCCCTGCCTGGTTCGGGGATCTGGCATTGTTTCCACAGACCAGGATTTCCACCATTCTTTGTTTTCCCAACATACCAGTGTACCAGAAAAACACTTCATTTTGCCTCATTAGTAGAGTTTCATGTGCTTTCAAGCAACCTAATTTCCATTTGTGTGTTAAATGCACTAACATTGACTCTTTAAAGTGCAGTGTCAGTCTTAAGAGGGTGTAAGAGAACGGAATGATTTACCAGATGAAACTGCATTGTGGATGTTACAAAGTAAATAATACTCCAGAAAGACATATATCAGAAGTTGTTCTTTCTGTTATTAGTGAAGTAAGGGTTTCCATTGCCTCTCAAAACATCCCTGGTGAAGAACCTGCTCCAGTGGTGTCTAGATGTTATGAAATCAGTAAAACTTCTTGTGATGGTATGTCTCAGGCTGTTGAATGTCTTTTGATTTCACCCCACCATCCTAAAGGAAGTGGACCAGGTGCCGGTAACTCTAGGCCTCCCATACGGAAGGGACAGCTGAGAAGTGGGGAAGCAGGAAGGCTCTTGACCTCTGGCGGGCTCTGGCCCCAACTGCAGGTATCCCCCCTGGACAGGCCTACACACTATCTCCTTGGGCTGATTTCCTCTCCCTCCCTGCCCCCACCCCACCTGCCCCACCTTCCAACCCCTCAGTAGTCTTCCTCAGCCAGGGAGAGGAGCACTGCCTTAGGTGTGTTCTCAAAGAGGGCAGCCCGGTCCTGTGCCTGCCCCTTCTTCACCCAGTGGCCGTAGATTCGGAAAGCACAGGCATCAATGAGTCGGCGCAGAGGCCGGAGGGCATAGGGGTCTCGGATGACGATCTCCCGGGTCACAGGCTTCACCCGGCGATACTGGTAGTAGATCCGCACTGAAGCCAGCACCGTTAGAACGATGACCTGCAGAGGGCCAGCACTGAGAACCCGGACCCTACCCCTGGAGCAAGGTCCCCGTTGAATGCAGAGGCCCTGAGCTTATGTTTTTCTGCTGGACCCTTCCTGGTGTTCATCCCATTCCCACCCCATCAGCATTCTTGAGAAGGTTTGCTGTTGGAACTGGTCAGCTGATATCTGTCTTTCTAGAAGCCAGGAGTTGAGCTGGAACCATCACCCACCACCAGGTAGGGCAGGTGCTCTGGAAATCCTATAGGTGTGAGTAGTAGTCCCTCAAGGAAGGAAGGGCACCTGAAAACTAGAACGTAAGGGGCCAGCAGCCACTGCCCCAGGGCTCTCTGGTAGGGAGCTGAATCTTGTACCTTGAACTTCCCCCGGGGACTGAAGTGCCTCACTTCTTCTACCACATACTGTTGGAAGAAGGGATGGGCCAAGGCCTCTTCTGCTGTACAGCGACCCTGAGGGTCTACCACCAAGAAGCGGGAAACCTGAGAGGACAAGGAAGAGGAGCTAAAAACGTCAAGGCAGGGCCCCTACATCACTTCAGAAGGCAAGGCTGTCTCCTCCGTCCTGTGGTATGGTACAGTTCCTTCCTCCCATTATGGACCTCTCCCCTCCATTGAGTCCACAACCCACAGGCCTGGCGTCTCACCAAGTCCTTCACAGTGTCTGAGTAATCATCCCATTCTGGTGATCCAAACTGGTAGTTGCCACTCATGATCATCCTGAGCATCAGCATCTGCTTCCGGTGCCAGAAAGGTGGGGAGCCAGCCAGCAGGGTATACATGATGACTCCCGTGCTCCACCTGGTCCCAGGGTGAACAGAAAGGAAGGCTGACTGCTTTCCCTCCCCAGCCAGGTGCTTGTGTCATCCCCGTCTCCCCAATGCACTTCTTCCCAGCACACTCACATGTCCACCTCTTTTCCATAGCCTGGATGGTCCTCATTCATGGAACACTCAATGATCTCTGGGGCCAGATAACTGGGGGTCCCACAGACCTCTGCAGTAATAATTATCATCAGGATAGATCAGCAGGGGCACTTAAAAGAAGAAGGTTCAAAAAACAATGGGGACAATGCCAAAATGATGGTTGCATTGGGACTCTCCTAACAATGGCACTTCATTCAGGGCCAAGGCAAAGGGCAGATACTGGCTCATAGACCACCTTCTTCAGGCTTGTCGGCTCCCTGGTCATTTCTTACCACTCTGGTCTGGAGCTCAGACAGTGGGAACCTGGTTTAGCTCAGTCCTCAGAAAAGAGCTTTCCTGAAAAACACCTACCCCTTAAATGACAGGCTTTTACTCTGGTGAGGTGGGAATTAGGGAAGAAAACCAGACAATCCCTGTTCCTGGGAGAGTTGATGAGAAAGCCTGAGCCCCTGACATGGGCGAAATCTATGTTACCAGACCTCGCAGTTTCGTTCCTGGTTCCAGCTGGCAAGAAAAGCCGAAGTCTGTGAGCTTGATGTTCATGTCATCATCCAAGAGAATATTCTCAGGCTTAAGATCCCGATGTACAATGTTGAGTTTGTGCAAGGTGCAGATCACCTCCAATAGGGCTCTCATAATCTTTCTGGGGTGGGACAAGTACATATTATTCTCTTCTCTTTTTCTGCAGGCTAACAGACAGTGAAATGGAAGCCCACAAACCCGTGAAGGAGGACTTAGACAGAATGGGACTGTCTTGGCTGAGCCAAGGAGGGAGAGAGGCCACAGAAGCCAGGGGTGCATGCTCCCAGGCAGACAAGGACACACTATGCCATGCTTCCTCCCAGACCCAGTCCCCAGAGCGCTAGGCAGGTAGTGGGGAGAGGAGCGAATGACCCTGACCTGGTTTCCTTCTCACTCAGGGTGACCTTTTCAGTTAGGTAGTCAAAGAGCTCCCCTCTCTTCATCCTGTGAGGACAGAGGACTTGTAGCTGGGTAGGTTCCAAGACTTGATCTGCTCCCAGAGATCTGTTTCCCACCCTAAAACCCCCCAGAAGCAAAGTGGGCCTCTCCCCACAATGGACCAAGTTCTGGGGAAGAGCATGGAGCATTTGTCTGGAAAGAATAGGGGAGGCTGGAGGGTCTGGATGGACCCAGTGTGAAGGTTTCCTCCCGCTGTGGAAGTGACAGCATGAACTGGGTACTATAAGGGCCAAATTCAGGACTGGGAGGTAAAAGAGAAACCCTGAGCAATTGGCCACAGGCCCAGATCACAAGGGTCCTTGTATTTTTAATTTTCCCAGGGAACAAATGAAAAGCAACAGCAGTACAAGTGTTTAAGGAGCAAAGTTTTGCCCATTTGAGGATTAAGAATTACAGTTCAATCTTCTCACCTCTTAGAATGATCTAGAAAGAGTTCTCTGGTAGTAGTCTAGTTATATCCTGAAGGGCAGATCAGGGCAGCATTAAAATAGCTTCCCCAACAGCTTCAGAGGTTAGAGACATTTGAGCTGCCCCAAATGGCTTTACAGGACAGGGCCACCAAACAGAGCTGGAACACTGCAGCAGGTCAAGGCTGGAAGTGTCTGGGAAAGTCTCCCTGTATAAATAGGAAAGGTACATCCTGCCCCTTCCCACCACCCCTCCAGGGGAAGCAGTGGGATTCCTTGGGGGACTAGGAATTTGCCAGTGTCACAGGGGGAAGAAAACCCTTGAGCTTAGATGCTGCACCAGGGAAAGGGTTTCTGTTCTGAAGGGGGCAACCTAGCGTTGTTTTATACAATATCTGTACTGTGACCCTTATGTTTTGTTTTTTCATTGAATTCCATTTTTGAAGACCCCAGGAAACTCACTATAAGTACAGCAGCAGCAAAAGAATTTCCAGTAACCACTGAGGTCTGTGTAAGCTCCACCAGCAGGCTTCTGCCTTTCTGGAGCTGGCTACTTACTTGTATACACACACCACATTAGATGATGTCTTCAGCCATAACAATACTGTGTACACTCAATATATCTACAACACGAAGTGTTCCCACAATGCAAAATCTACTGGAATAATTTTCTCAAGTAAACCCACCCCTTAGATAAACTTGCTGTGTGTGGAGAAATCAAGGTTCCCCACAGCAGATATTCACTGAAGAGTGAGGACTCAAGGGATACAAAGCTTTAGAGAGTTCTCTACTCTGGCCACCTTTTCTAATGAAAATAACCATAAGAAGCCTGAATGTATGATTCAGATAACAATGTGTGTGGTTGGATTTTGATGCTTAGAGCCCAGTAATATTGGCAGGGTGGTCAGTATCATTTTTCCTTTCTTGAAAAGACAAAGGCTCTCAGAGCTAAAAGGCTCTCTGGTCCCAGGCAGCAGCGTGCCCTGTGACAGGAACTCATCTCAGTAGCTCTGTTGGTGCAGAAGCAGGGAACATTGACATAATGATGTCCATCTCTGAACCAGACTACAAGTATAACCTCTAATGCACACCTCTCTGGCCTGAGCATCTGTCTCAGTCCTGCTAACTGCCTCCTTCCCAGTCTTGCCTCATTATAGCCAGCAAAATCCTTTCCAAAGTAATTCAGATCACATTACCCTCCTGCTCTCACTCTCCAAAGCCCTTATGTGGCTAGAATACTGGCAGGATCTGGCCTGTGGTACTAACCAGCCTGCATCCTGTCATTGCCACAATCTTGCTCTGCTCGCCCACCCTGGCTTTGACTGATGCTTGAATGTACTAAGCCTATCCCTCCAGACCTTGAACTAGTTTGTCATCAGGGCCTTTTTTTAAAAAATTTATTTATATATAAATTTCACAACATTGTAATCTCAAGGATTTGCCCCCCCACCCTCCCCTCGCTTCCCTCCCCATCAGGGCCTTTTGTTGGAAGGCTCCTTCTCCAGGCTTGACTCTGACCCCTCCCATACGTCCTCCAGGTCTCAGTTTCCTTCCATGGGAACCTTTGCAATCATTCCATCTAAAGAAACCTTAACTTTTCTCTAACCCCTGTTCTGCTTTATGCATATCTTATGACTTATTTGATGGCTTTCTGTTTACTCTTAAGAAAATTGTTACTTGAAGTCAGTGAATTTATCTTTCATTTTCATTGCTAGTTCAGTATCTAGGATAAGTATTGAGGGACTGCCATTGTCACTGTTGTAGTAGATAATTAATAGTATTTACGTTGTGCCAGTCTCTCTCCTGTTACTACTCCTGTGATACTGAGAAAAGTGATACTGAAGGAAATTCTCCAGCCCAGATACAATAGACCTGGGATTCAAAAGCTAGCAGCCCAGGGCCTGGTCTACCTATAGCATTGTGATCCTATTTGGCACCCACAAAAGTCTCGACTGGCTGACTGACTGCTGGTGTCTAGGAATTACTGGGTGTGGGTCATAATGGACATTATCTGAATGGCGCCAGGGTACAGCAGGCTCCAGGGCTGGGTACTTACAGATCAAACACCAAGAAGAAGAAAGTGTTGGTCTCATAAGTGTCCTTCAGCTGTACTGAAATGGAAATGGCTAGCTCGTCTCAGGCAGCAGAAGAGCCTAGGCCAGGGCAGTGGGGGTGCAGGAGCAAGAGGATTAAAGCTGCTAAGGGTGGGCTTCATAAGCTGTAGGGTGTATGAGGATGGTGTTCAAAAGAGGTCCCCCTGGGAGAGGGCAGGCCCAGGAATGTCACGCTCCACCACACCCTGCCCATCTTGTGACCCCTCTTTATAGCTGGAGGAAAAGGCTGAGACAGAACTGAGTCCCAAGAGCAGTGAGGGTGGAGCTGGGAACCTCAAGTCTCAGGGCACTGAGAAGGTTGGGGGGCACGCGCGAGAGGTGCTCTGGAATGTTCTGATTGGCGCACATGGGGCCACACTCGCTGAGTTGGTTTAGCAGAGTAGGATTGTCATGGTGAACACCCTGCTGTGGTTCAGGGATCACTCACTGATGTTTGGGTGTCCCGAGACCTTGCGCAGGATGTCCACCTCCTTTAATGTGGCCTCTCGAAGCTCCCGTGCCTCCTCAGGGCTGAAGTTGCCCCCACCAGTGACATCAATAATCTTCACAGCATACTCCTGGCACGTGGGCTTGTGGATGCAACGCCTGACGACACTGCTAACTCCCCTGGGGGTGTAGAGGATATATGGTCCCATGGAGCCCCTCACACTGGCTTTGGCTCACCCAAATCCAGGCCACAGTAGAAATGCCCAGTCTTGTCCCCTAACTCCTTATGAGCTTTTTGTGGTAATGGGATGAAATAAGACTTGAAAAGGGTGAGCTGCTTGAGACCTAGTCTCAGGCCTCCTACTCCTAGTTTGGTGCTTTTTCTCTGTGCATTGAAAGAAGCTATGTAAAGGCCGGGCACGGTGGCTCGTGCTTGTAAGCTTCAGTCTATGAAGCGGCCGGGGCTAGGGATCGCGGTTCGAGTCCTGCCTGGGGCCCATAGAGAGACCTAGTTCCAAAAAAAATAGCTGGGCGTGGTGGCACGCGCCTGTAATCCCAACTACCTGGGAAGCTGAGGCTGGGGATTGCTTGAGTCTGTGATACCCTGGGCAATGAGATCCTGCGGTTCCACAGGCAAAAATAGCAAGACCTAGTCTCAAAAAACAAAAAACAAAACAAAAAAAAAAAAAAAAAGAAAGAAAGAAGCTATTTTTTTTTTTTTTAAGAGACTAGATCTTTAAAAAAAAGAGAGACAGACTAGGTCTTGCTATGTTGCCCAGGGTAATCCTGAACCCATGAACTCAAGTGATCCCTAGCCTCTACCTCCCAAGTAGCTGGGATGACCAGTGCACGCCACCATGCCTGGCCCCCTAAGCTATGCATTCTTAAGAAGTCATGTATTCTTAGGACCATCCCTTGGACCTCTCTTCCCTAACCCTGGCCCTAAGGGACTTTAGATATGCTTGTCAACAGTAACAGGGAACTTTTTTGCCCGGAAAGGGGTCTTATCAGGTTGTTCTATACTCCTCACTTTTGTCTTGGTTCAGGAAGACAGGACCCCCTTGAAGGATTGTCCAAGTGGACAGTGCTTGGGATAGAAGTAGGGTCAGTGCTCAGGGTCAAGCAGAGACCGCTGCAGGTTTCAGAGCCTGCTAGAACCCCGGACAGCACCCTGTGGAGAAGGTCTGTGCCTTACCTGCCAAGGATCTCCTTGGGCTCATAGTTCTCATAGAAACCCTGTGCAGAATGTGAGTCTGGCAGAGCCTCATCTCGGGTCATATTCAGCACCTTGCAGAAGACGTGAAGGCTCTGAGTGGGGAACAGAAAGAAACTGTCAGTCTTTTTTCCTAGTATCGTTTGGCCCAGGGCTGGCCTATAATGAATATTCAAAATAGGTGTTTGTAATTGAGAAAAAGCCTTGGTAAGAGGCCAGCTTGCTTCTCCTCACTGATTGTAAACTCTTGTGGCCCTCTCCCTCCCCCAGGTTAGTATGTGGTTCCTTACATGCTCTTTCTATCAGCTGTTACCCTGAAAGGAGTGGCGGAGGGTCACTAGGCCTAGGCCCAGCTGGAGGTAGGAGATAGGCCAGCAGGTCCCAAAGTTAGCTCTGACACTATTGATTGTCAGAACCACAGAGAAACTCTGCAGCAGACAAAGTAAAGTGCCATTTCTTTCTCTCTCTGAGGAGACAAAGTCTAGTCTTACTTTTCCTGTGCCTGCTTTTGGCACTTGTGGAAAAAGTAAGAAATGCTATGATTTTGTCTTAATATATCACTCCCATAGCCTTTCATTCTCTCCTCGAGTTATAACTGTCTTACTCTGAAAACTCTCCTCCTTCCAGATAAGCTTCCTGAGTGTCCCACTGCTCCTTGTCACTCCTGTCCTTGATCAGGACTTTCACAATCACAATCTGTTTTTCACACTTGTTGTGCAGTGCCGTGCCAGGTGCTCTGAGGGGTGAAGGAGTTGCCAGGAAAGTCCTGGTCCCAGTCTCTGGCATCATTTGACAGCTGGTGCTGTCATCGCCCCCATTAGACTGTGATTTTCCCTAGGATACCTCAGGCATCCACCCCCTCAGTGGTCAGTTCAGGCATAGCTGGGGCTGCTCCCTAGATGTGAGTGGATGGTTGGACTCTACTCCTCTGGTCCAGGGTCCTGCTGGCAGAGTGCCCCTACCTAATGGTGGTTGGTGAACCCTGTGCAGTCCTGCTGCAGTGTGGGGCACACAGAGCCAAGGAACTCTGGACTCAGAGGTGATGGGCCAGCTGGTTTTATTCTAGGAACGTAGAGGCAGCTAAGCTATTGATAAGTATTTTAAAATGAAAAAAATCATCCACCAGCAGGAAGATAGGCAGATAGCAAATGGGTACAAGCTGCCTCTCTCTAGTCCACTTCTTCCTCTCTTTCTGGGCCCAGCAAGCCCTGGCCTATCAGAGAGGCCAAATTGTCGACTAGTCAGGTGGGAGCCCTGGCTATGTCAGAATCCAGGCTGACTGTTCCAGGTGCCTGATTACCAGAAGGATTCAAATAACAGTCTCCTCTGCCAGTAGTAGGTGCCTCAGCTGCTCACGGGCCTCCTCTGTCTTGTCATCTGCCCCCATCTAAGCACAGGAGTATATTTATCACACGCAAAAATGTCTGTTTCCTATATCCTAGCCCTTCCCAAAGCTGGGTAGCACCAGGTCTCCTCTGTCTCCCAAATCTTTCCCAGGAACTTCAGGGAGGGTCCCCAAATGGAAGTAGGTGGCCTGGATATTTTTTGGAAGGACGCTCCCTCAAACCCACAGAGTCCATCATTAGACCCCCTACTCACCTTGATGTCCTCACAGGCCCTTGAATGAATGTGACAGGAATCCCAAATGTCCAAGAGCCCCTTGGGGCGAGGGGATAGCAGAGGGCTGATGTGTGTCTCAAGCAGATACTTGTGGCCGGAGTAGGCTATCTCGCTGCTCTTTCTTTGGGCTTTGCTACTTGATGACGAAAATCTGACGTGCCAAAAATAAATCACAGCTGCAAACCCGGGATACAGGCCAAGGCTCAACAAGGACAGTGAGTGCTTGGCTGAATTTCACCAGGGGGCGACCTCTGGCGACCGGTGAGGGAAGCTCTAGTAACCTGAAACCAGTCTTTCCTCTGAAGCTCACTCAGCCTCCAGGCCCAGTGGAGATTAAAAACCGTCCTGCAGGAAATATATTGACTTTTCTGGAAACCATCTTTGTGTCTGCTGAGAGCAGACCCCTGGAGAACACCTCAACACACAGGCCCACCTACACTGCAGTCCTGGCTGCCACAACATCCAATGTCAGGACCCACTCAGGGACAGTTGGTGTGACTGCCATACAAAATGCATACCTTAAATGTTAGGCCACATCTTCAGAAATCCACCTCTAATTTGCAGTCATTTTTCTTTCAACCTGGATTTTCTATGAGTTCCAGCTCAGGGAAAGCATATGGACTATGTGTGTAACTGAGTTCTTTGAGGGTCCTCATTATTGTGTTTCTACCTTAAAAGGTCTACAGAATTGGTGGCATACAGTTTTTATCGTTCTTCCTCATACCTAATAGAAGGCTAATAGTAACCAAATAAAGGGTGAAATAATACAGTGCCTCACATAGGCTGAGCCCACTTACTTAACTAGCATTTTACAAAGCATTCCATACACTCTTGCTCAAACTCCAGAATTAAGACACTTAGAAAATGTGACTTGCTCAAGGTCACCAAGTAGCAAGAGCCTGGATCAAGTCCAGGTGTGGGCCAACTATTCTCCATTTCTTTCACTCTGAAGTATTTTGCTGAACTGTTACATAGAAACAACTGAAAACTTCAGGGAGAGCTAGGTACAAAGGCTTTATTGAGCTGTAACATCAGGCACCAATGATAAGAACTCAACCCCTTTTTTTTTTTTGACTCTAAGCAGAGGACAAGCTGATTTACATCTTCAATGCATGAAAGAATCCTTGACCTTAGGAACCTTGACCTGGTAGACTAGTTTCCATAGACTTCTGTATAGCTGTTGTCTGCTCAGGCCAGATAGACTCCTGTCAGTATGTTTGATCCATAGGTATTTGGATACACATCCTACACAAATATGCCTTGGACTTAACAATAAATTTGGGTCCTGAGCCTCCAGGAAAATGAGCAAGGGAGTCCAGTGATGAATCCAACAGGAAATATTCTGGGGGACTAGATGGATATGAACTGCCTTTAGTCACGTAGGTCTGTGGCTGCTTTTGGAAATTGATTAGGTAGAGCACTCTACACAGCTGACAGGCGGCCAGTAACAGTGTATTCAGTAGCACTTTACTCATTATGCAATATTGATTCCTGAATGTTAAAGGTGGGGGGGAGGGGAATTCAGTTAACAGTCTATCAAGGTTACATGCGAAAGTAGGAAACCACAGAGCATAATGTAGGCTTGGAGATCAATTCTTAGAAGTAAATGAAAATCTGGGTTGTGAGGAAAGGAGCTAGGTTCATTTACAGGAAAAAAAAAAAAAGATGCACCTTACATTGACTCCATCCCTTAGGACAATGTAAGAGTAGGTGACTGTAGCTAGTTTGCCTTAAGTAGAAGGAACATTTTTGCAGGGACCACTGCCTGTATTGAGTATAGTTTTCAACCGACTAATCAGGTAATACCAATTAGTTTTGAAAAGAGGGACATACAGCAGTGACTGATTACAAGGAACCCATACATGTAATGGGTCTATTCACCTAATGAAAACGATTAGTATTTTAGTTTCCTACTATTGCTCAGTTTATTGAACACTGGCTCCAAAGAACCTGGAACCATTTTAATAAGCAGCATATTTGCTGTGAGTTAATTCTTACCTCTTTCTCTACAAAAATTCCTCAAGTTTAGTATTAATATCCAGTTTAACTATAAACTAAACCTACATATGTTACAGTTGTGTTCTTTTGCAAAATGCTATGTTCAGCATGTGTATGTCAAATCTAAATATGAGCCTGCATTTAAAAAACAAAGACATTTTGGAAGAAAATCACTTTATTTTAATTCACAAACAGTAATTCCACAAAAGCAGGTTTTTAAGGAAGTCACATAAACCTTTTTTTGCCCAGCCCCAAACTCAATACCACTGCAGTGAGCTTCTAGTAACATCTTCTTCCACTGCAATGAAGCCATTAATGATTCAGTTAGCTGGTGACTTCACACATTTCATTTCACTATCAATTATATTTTTGTTAAATTAACTTGGTCATGCGAGGTGATTTTCCATGGCTTCAATGTTAACTTCTTGTTTAGGCTAATCCTGCAAACAGAAGAGGTTGGTTAGAAGAGCACTAGCTGTACATTCTTTTTTAAGTATATGTAGCTGGATATTCTCAACAGAATAGAAACCCTCCAAATTATAAGATGAAAGCCCAAGGTTAAATTAACTTCTCCCCTATTTCCTTCTTATCTGAAAGAAAATGAATAAGCTTTTTAATAGATGAAATTTTAGGTTAACAGGAGAAAATCACATAAAACAAGTCAATCGCTAACATTTCCGAGAGCTAAAATCTCAGAGTTCTACTAAGGGATTTAATAAACTACCTTTCCCAAATGAGGGATATAGAAAGCCAACAGAAAGTTTATACTCAAATCAAATTTATATTCACAGCCTTATGGCTAAATCACTCATAGGCAATAACCACAGAAGATTTGGCATACTAAACTGTAACTATTTAAGGCAAAGTCAAATTCCAACATAACTGGTAAAAGTTAAGATACTGACTATCTTAACCTCTGGGTCAGCTCCTTCTTAGAAGAGTCAGATAATCTAAGTAATTTAAACAAAATCCCTCTTAATTCTACAGGATCTAGGAACAGATGCAAATTCAATCATGGATTGCTATTATCACCTACCATTTGCAAATCTGCACTGCTTGAGCACCTCGCTGAAACCCTCACAAAGCTTGAGGTCACCCTGGTTTTGGGCACACTCCAAAAACTGTTTCATCTCATAGTGGCATGGGCCAAACTGCTGCTGCTGCTGCTGGTATGCTGCCTGGGTACCCTGAGGTTCCTGTAAGGGTGTAACATTTAGGATCATTAAGACAAAATTAATTTTACACCTGAACAAAGAGCAGCATTCACTGTTTTTGAGGCTAACTGGGGAAACAGAGAATTTTTTAAACTTTAAAGGGAACTTCAACAAAATTATACCTCAAATAAGAAAGTTTTAAGGACAAAGATGCAAATTAAATGGTTATCTGGGCAAAGAAGCAGCAGTTTACTGAATCCATTTTTTCACAGATGAAAAAATGGGCATATGATAGAAAAGTAAAGGATAAGAGCTCCAAGTATATCAAAAATATGAACCCATATATTTCAGAAAGGAGGGCAGAGGCAAATATTAGGTCAGATCAGAGAGCAGAGTTGGTGAAAAAAATTTCAAATACTTAACTATTAAGCAGTTAAAAGTCACCAAGACAAGCCGGGCACAGTGGTGCATACATGTAAGCGACAGGTTATGGAGTCCTGGTTGGGTCTGGGGATTGTGGTTCTAGCCCCACCTGGGGGCAACAGTGAGACCTAGGCCTAAAACATAGCTGGGTGTGGTGGCATGCGCCTATAATCCTAGCTAGGGATTGCTTGAGACCGTGGTTCCATGGGCAAAAATAACGAGACCTAGCCTCAAAAAAAAAAAGTCACCAAGACAAAATACTCAAAATAAGGTGAAACAGTTATTTTATAGTCAATCAGGATGAATGGTTAGAATCCTACTCCTTGGGGTCCAGGTATGATGGTGTATGCCTGTAATCCCAGCTACCTGGCAAGCTGTGGCTGGGGATTGCTTGAGTCTGTGGTACCCTAGGCAACGTGAACCTGCAGTTCCACAGGCAAAAATAGCAAGACCTAGTCTCAAAAAAAAAAAAAAAAAAAAAAAAAGAATTCTACTCCTTGTAAAGAAATGCAATTTGTACCTGACTGGAACAGTTACTTGGCCTACAGCACTAATTCAACAGCCAAATGTGGCTTTTAATGACACATTTGATAACTCACTGTTCACAGCATTATGAATTCTTTTTTTTTTTTTTTTTTCCCAAGACTAGGTCTCGCTGTTGCCTGGAGTAGTCCAGATCCCGTGGACTCAAGTGATCCCCAGCTTCAGCCTCCCAGGTAGCTGGCATTACAGGTGCCTGCCACTGCGCCCAGCTGCTTTTTCGAGAACCAGGTCTCACTATGTTCCCCAGGGTAGTCTGGAACCCAAACTCAAGCGATCCCTGTCCTCTTCCTTCCAGTGCTTGGATTATAAGGTGTGTACCACCATGCCCGGCTAGTATTGTGGATTCTAAATTACAAACAGTTCCTACACATTAGGAACCTATAAATAGCTAAGTTTTCTAATAATAAAAGTCATTTCCCATAAAAGGAAAATGAGTCCAAAATCTTACCTGGTAAGTGATGTCAGGCCTTGCTGGCTCAGCATTACTTCCTCCACTGAAGCCCCCAGTGATGGCATGACCTATCGTGTGCCCAACAGCAGAGCCCACAGCCACACCAGCGGCAGTAGATGCCATCTGGGCCATCAGGCCTGGCTGCCGGGGAGCAGCAGCAGGTGCACCAACAGCAGATGCTGGTGCTGCCATTGGTGGCTGAGCTGCAGGTGCTGGCCTGGGTGCAGCTCTCATCTGAGGTGCCCGGCTATTAAAGAAAAATAAAAAAGTATAACTTTTTCTTTCCAACCAGGTTTGGAGGCTGCTAACTTCAAAAAATAAAACAGAAAGTCCCTATGTATCAAGTATTAAAATAAACCTCAGAATTTTCACTCTAAATTATTAAACAATTACCAACATATATTGGAAAACTACACCCAAGAAAATTACCATGATATTCTCTCTTTAACCTTTGGTTACTGTTGTAATCACTACATATAAACTACTTTTCCCTGCTTTATTAGCAACCGTTTCCATGTAGTCACACAGCCTAAGTACTTCAGGAATACAGTTATCTCCAATTCATAAACATATTATTTATTTAAAAGAATCCATCCATTAAATTATGAGAGGCAAACCTCTTTGCAGGTATTGCAATATAACTGAACAAGAGACAAAATTCTCTGCCTTCACAGAGCTGACAGTCCACTGAGGGGTTCAAGTAAGTAAAAGATGTCACATGATATGAAGTGTTAAGGAAAAGGATCTAGTCTGACTTTTTTTACAATTAGAAAACTAGAGCCCAATAAAGTGGAAGTGACCTGCATGAACTATTATACCAAAATTAATTTCAACTATTTCCCATCTGTAGGACAGCTGTTTGCATTCTACAATTTCACTACCCAGAGCGGCTCTGAAAATCTTCACATTTATTATGCTCCTTCTGCCTCATTTTTACATAGTTTCCTTGAGTGATCTTTCCCTAGATAAAAAAACTAGGTCAAAAGTGTAATTACTTCACTTCTGATCAGAGGGTATTTTGACATAACTTCATAAAATGTGATTTTCTGTCCTTGAAGATTCTTTATTAAGTGAATCCCTTAACTATCCTCTTAGCACCTATCCTAAGACTGCAGTCCAGTGAAGTGATGTGGTACTGTGTAGTATGTCCTGAATTTGACTCCGGAAAAACAGGTCTGAGAACTGACTTCCTACTTACTAGCGGCATGACCTTGGACAAGTCACCTGACTCTCCAGCGTCTACATTTTTGTAGGAGTAGCAACTCTCTCTGAGGTTATTGGAACTGTAATTGGAAGTATATATTTGTTAGTCATTTTATGAACTAGAAAAACGCCATGGTCACGTGAGGCCTTAACTGTTGTTCCCTGCCTGGTCAAGTCCTTGGAACTATTATCGCTCACATCAGCTATTTATAAGATTATTCATCAAACTGAGATGTGATCAATGCCCCAATTATATTAATTTCCTACATTTTGGGGCGAGTTTTGACGTTTCTGACTGTTTACACCTAGAAACTTCCACTGCCTTCTCGAATTGGCCTGTTTCAACATAAAATGAGCTCAAGTATTTCAGGTAATAACTCAGAGATACTAAGTTTGCCAGTAACGGGAAATGCAGCCTGAGCCCAATTACAAGTGGCTTACGGCGGTCACGCCACATTGGTCTGACGCCATGGCCGGGCCCCGCCGCGCGGCGGCCTCCCGCTGCGTCAAGGCGCCGGTGCCGCGGGACCTTAAACCCCGCGGAGGCCTCACCTGGCCGGAGGGGCCACTCGGGAAGTGCGGCTCCGGCTTCCACGCGGCATCGCAGATACACGGCGGCTCGGCGTCAAGAAGAACGGTAATAGGAGGAGACCCAAACGGCTTCTGGGGAGAAGGACAGCGGAAGTCGTGAGGCGGGGCTGAACTCAGCGTGTGACCAATCAGCGCTTGAGCAGAGACCTTCCGTTCACCGAGATCTCCACTATCTCTGAAGGTCACTGGGAGAACGAGACTACACGGACGTTCCTCGTCTTACACTGTTGACGTCACGAACTCGGCGCCGAGACGCTTTAGAAATACGGAAGTTCCTGTGGTCCAGGCTAATCTTTGTCCCCGGGTCCTTGCGTGACTCAGAACCGCTGGTAGTTTGCTTCCCAGGGCACCATCGCCTCTTTCCTTAAATATTTGTACCTATTAACATGGTAGATCAAATTCATCATTGTGCGTCACACCTATGGCGTGACTGTTACTGAGCCCTCGACTGGTTGCTAAACTTTTCTCAGTATTAAGTTTCTTCCGGGTAAATATTTTTTGAGGCACGTTGAGGACACGTAATATGAACGGAACGAAGGAAACGGAGGACAGGGACCGGCAGAGCTGAGTCGATTCGGTTTGTTTTCTCATGTGTGTGGATTCAGCGAACAAGTTATTCAGGCAATAAGTACCTTACATTTATGTATTTATGCACTTTCAAACCTTTATTCAGAAAACATTATAAGCATGTAAAAAGTTAAAACTAATTTAAAAAAGTGGGGATTGAAAAATCAAGATTCATCTATAATATGTAATTTATTGATATAGATGTCAAGTTCACTTTTTTGTAATACATTTTTTTTTCTAATTCCATACTGATCATTCTTTAAATGTTGACTTTTTTTTTTTTTGAGACTAGGTATCGCTGTTTTTGCCTGTGGATCCGCAGGCTCATGTTGCCTGGGGTACCACGGACTCAAGCAGTCCCCAGCCTCAGCTTCCCAGGTAGCTGGGATTACAGGCTTGTGCCACCACGCCTAGCTATTTTTTGGGAACTAGGTCTCGCTGTATTTCCCTGGCCGGGACTGGAACCGCCACCCCTGATCCCTGCCGTGGTTTCCTAGGCTGCCGCTTGCAGGCACGCGCCACCGTGCCCAGCCATAGTGATCATTCTTAACAGATTCACTGATGGTGATCAAAATTTCAAAAAATAACTCTTGCAGGATTTGTTATGGATATTTGATATATTTAGATGAATGGAGTCTTGAATGCAGTAAAAATTCTGCACTAGAAATTAGGCCACAGATATCAGATATTAAAAAATTGTGCAACCCTGTTCCAGAAATTTCATGTCTAGAAATTTAAGAAGCACTCATGAGACCAGGCATAGTGGCGCATGTGCAGTCTAGGAAGCCAAGGCCAGAACCAGGGATTGAGGTTGAGTCCCGCTCGGGGCAACGTAGTAAGACTTAGTTCCAAAAAAATAGTTGGCGCGGTGGTGCGCGCCTGTAATCCCAGCTACCTAGGAAGCAGACTGGGGATCGCTTGAGTCAGTGGTACCTCAGGCAACGTGAGCCTGCAGTTCCACGAGCAAAATAGTGAGATCTTGCCTTAAAAAAACAAACAAACAAAAAAAGCCCCATGAATGTGGAAAGAATTTAGCTGTAAAGATGTTCATGTAACAAAAGTTGTAAAATAGGGGGAGCCTAACAACCTATATGGAACCTAACTTTACACTGTAAAGTTGAATAATTTGACTCATACATAGGAATTCTACTCAGCCATTTTAGTTATGTTATGGAAAAATATTTGAGATGAAAAATATTCTCACATAGATGAAAACATAAAAGTAGTACGCTGGGTACTGTGGCATATGCCTTTAATCCCAGCCTATGGAGCAAGGCTGAGGCTGAAAATCGCTTGAGTCCGTGGGTTCGAGGGCAAAATAGTGAGACCTAGTCTCAAAAAAAAAATTTTAAAAAAGCAAAAAAAATAAAAACAACCCATAAAAATAGTAATAATAGTACATTGAAATTTTAAGAAAACATTTTAAAGACTGTTACCATAGTCAAGCAAGTTGTGATGTTATCTACAGAGTAGTAATTTTTTTCTTTTTTTAACTTGTACTTTCCAGTTTTTCTACAAGGAACTTATTTATAATATTAAACTTAACATATGTCCACAAATTCTCCCTTCAAAGATGGAATAAAGGTGGAACTTAATTCCTCTCCTTTGAGCACGGTCTGGATTTGGTGACTCATTTGTTTATACAAAAAAAAGCAAAAGTGAGGGTGTACAACTTCAGTCTTGATCATAAACATTTCCTCCCTGCTCACTCAAATCACTTGCTTTTGGGAAAGCCAACTGTCATGCCTTGGCCATCAGCCTAATGGAGAGTCTCATATGGCAAGTAATCGAGGCCTGCCGCTTTTACTTGACTGTGATCCCAGCTACCAACTATTTAACTAGAATCTCAGTTGCTGAGCTCAAACCACCCAGGCAAGCCACTCCTCAATTTTTTTCTTCCACATGCTTCCATGCTTCCTACCACTCCCAAATTCTTTTTTTTTTTTTTTTTTTTTTTTTTTTTTGAGACTAGGTCTCGCTATTTTTGCCCATGGAACTGCAGGCTTACGTTGCCCAGGGTACCATGGACTCAAGCAATCCCCAGCCTCAGCTTCCCAGGTAGCTGGGTTTATAGGCGCATGCCACCATGCCCAGCTAATTTTTTGAGACTAGGTTTTGCTATGTGCCCCCGGCAGCACTCAAACCATGATCCCTGGCTCCAGCTGCAACTTCCTAGGCTGCCTCTTACAGTCATGTGCCACCATGCCCAGCCCACTCCCAAATTCTTGACCCAGAGATAGTATTTGTTGTTTTAAGTGAATAGGTTTTGGAGTAATTTATTACAGTAGGTAACTGATACATATTTGTACAGTGACCATATTTAAATATTAAAATTTTATCTAAAATAAGCAAAATTTAATTAGGCATGTTTCTCAGTATGTTGTACTTTATAACAGCAATAGTGTAGAAATGTTGGTTCAGCTGTTAAGGTCCTTAAAGGGTAGGTTTTTCTTTGGATAACTAAGACATACTCATGAATACAGTGCCTTGCACATATCAGACAAAAATGAGTGAATTTTTTTTTTATTTGAGACTGGGTCTCGCTATTTTTGCCCGTGGAACCGTGGAACTGCAGGCTCTCGTTGCCCAAGCTACCACAGACTCAAGCAATCCCCAGCCTCAGCTTCCCAGGTAGCTGGGATTACAGGTGCATGCCACCACGCCCAGCTATTTTTTTGGAACTAGGTCTTGCTACGGGCCCCAGGTGGGACTTGAACCGAGATCCCTAGTCTCAGCCACTTCATAGGCTGAAGCTTACAGCCACGAGCCACTGTGCCTGGCCCCAAAATGAGTGAATTTTTGAACTTAATCTAAAAGTACAAAATACAGCGTAAAACATGAGTGTTTATTTGGGCAATTGTGGGACAAAATTTTTAAAACTCCAATAGATAATTTCCAGCTCAAAAAAGGGAATCTAGGCTTTTCATCCTACAATATTAGGACAGTGTTTGAAGACCGGGCACAGTGGCATGTTTCTGTAAGTGGCAGCCTAGGAAGCCGCGGCGGGAACCAGGGATTGTGGTTCGAGTCCCGCTTGGGGCAACATAGGGAGACCTAGTTCCAAAAAAATACCTGGGCATGGTAGCACACGCCTGTAATCCCAAATACCTGGGAAGCTGAGGCTGGGTATTGCTTGAGTCCGTGGTACCCCAGGCAACATGAGCCTGCAGTTCCAAGGGCAAAAGTAGTGAGACTAGTCTCCCCCCCCAAAAAAGCAACAGTGTTTGAGGGTTCTTATTGGAGTAAAATGGTTTTCAAGGAGATAATCTAGACATGATGTCTGAGATAGCAGAGTAATACCGAAAAACCGAGGAGTGAGGAAAAAAATTCTGAAGTAAGGTTTACATGGGTTATTTCCTTTCTACCTCACAAGCACTCTTGAAATAGGTAATCCACACTTTATAGCTAAGGAAATAGAATTTAAGCAATTTGCCAAATTCAGTAGTTTTTGGACTCCAGGACTTCCACCCTATCACATTCCTGTGATGTTTGAGACACTTTTAAAACATGTAGTGAGTGAAAGAGTTTAGGACTTAAATGACTATTGAGTAAGGAGAGAAGGGAGTGAATTATATATATTTAAAAACAGCTACCATTTATTGAGTATCTGTTATGTGCAGGCCTTTAACTGTGTCTGGTATTTTCTTTTTTTTCTTTTTGAGACTAGGTCTCATTATTTTTGCCCGTGGAACTGCAGGCTCTCGTTGCCTGGGGTACCACAGGCAATTCCCAGCCTCAGCTTCCCAGGTAGATGGGATTACAGGTGTACGCCACCACGCCCAGATATTTTTTTGGAGCTAGGTCTCACTACGGGCCCCAGGCGGGACTCGAACCGTGATCCCTAGCCCTGGCTGCTTCATAGGCTGAAGCTTACAGGCACGAGCCACCGTGCCCGGCTGTGTCTGGTATTTTACATATTTTATCTATAACCACAATTTGGCAAGGTAGTCCAGTATTATTTCCATTTTATAAATGAAAAAAAACCTGAAGCTCAGTGGAAGTTGAAAGTGTTAGCATACAGAAGTCTGCAGAATTCCAGCAAGACACAGAATCCTAGGCAGGACTAAAAGTCAAAGCCATGCGCAGTGGCTAGGGATCACGGTTCGAGTCCCACTCGGGGCAATACAGTGAGACCTAGTCCCAAAAAATAGCTGGGCGTGATGGCGTGCGCCTATAACCCCAGTTGCCTGGGAGGCTGAGCCTGGGGATCACTTGAGTTCGTGGGTTCCAGACAACTCTGACAACATAGTGAGACCTAGTCTCTTAAAAAATTCAGGCTGCTCCTTTCAGTATATCACCCTTCTCTCCCAAACCAAGGACTCACCTATGGGTGCAGCTGCCTGACTGAATGCAGACTGAAGAGAAAGGTAGGCTACCCCCACATAGTCTGCATAAAATTTAAATTGTAGCTTATCTCATCCTTGAGTATGGTAGTTGATTGTGAACTACAGTACTTGGCTAGAGTTGTGGAAAGCTGATACTGGAAAGAGGAGATGCTTTTGAGGATATTACGCCTGGTCTTTTGATGGAAAGTTATTTGTACTCTGTGCCTCAAAATCCCCCTTTTAAAATGGAGACAGCAGTGTTTCCCTGGAATAAATGTAGTGGGATTAGTCGTACAAAGAACCTAGCAACTGCCCGGCGTGGTGGCACGTGCACCTGTCGTCCAAGAGGCTGGCAGGCAAGAGGCCTGGGATCGCTTGAGTTCATGGGTTCAAGACTACCCCCGGCAACAAGACCTAGTCTTAAAAAGAAAAAAAAAAGAACCCAGCAACTGTTCAGTATGCACTGTTATCATTTAAAGCATTCCTATTCTGGGAAATAAGCACTAAACCTGCACAGTAATCAGAGTGACTCTGGTTAAAATCCTGTACAAATTTTTGTCTTTGGTGTTCCCTCATCATCTTTGCACATAAGAGCTCGGGTCTTTGTGTACTTGACATGGGTTACCATGGTAATTGAAAAAAACAAACCCAAGTTAAAATGCCATTCTTGCTGCTCTTTTAATTAAAAACCCTAAAAAGGCATACCCTTTGGATGTTACTTAATAGTCAGTAAGGAAAAGATACTGAAGCAGTTAACTTAAGTGTTATCCAAAGTTCTGTTGACCAACATGGATTCTCTCGCCCTTGGAATCAGTGACAGCTGAAGTCAGAGAAAATACTTTTATCGGGTCCTTCGGGTAGAAAATCCTGTAGAAAATCAGAGAGAAACACAAGCCAGTTGTTCTTAGTCCGAGCATAAGCACTGGAAGTATATCTCACTGTGTTTAAAGAGGTTTTCAGTACTTCTACAAAATTACCAAAGGTAGAATTTTACACTATTCCAACTGTAGACAGGAGAAACGCTGGGGGTATAGGAGATCCAACTACTAGCTAACGCGGGGCCGACTCCGCCCCGTCGAGTCGCAGGCGTCCCTTTGGAAGCAGCACACAGCGCGCACATGGGTACCCCCTGGGCATGGCCAGTCACGGTCCGCAAGCACGGGCACTCAAGCGAGGCGAGTGCGCGGCCGAGGCTGCAGCTGGCGCTGGCGACGCTTGCGCTGGCTATTGAGGAGGATCTGTGCTATCTTGCGCTCGTGGCCTCCGGGCACCGGCCAGTTGGTGCGCAGTTCCCGCTCGCGGCGCGTCCGGCCCTTGCTGCGCCCGGCTCCGCAGGCTGGGAAGTCACGCAGGTAGTAGTAATCCAGGCAGTCGTAGAGCTCGTCCTCGGAGCTCGTCGCCGGCAGCGTGTCGGGTAGCGGCGACTGGGCCTGAGCCTGGGCTCTGGGTAGAAGCGGGTCCATGGCGCCGGGCCGCAGGCCGCCAGCCGGCGAGCGCGCCCCGCTGTGGGCCCCGCCCCTCGCTTCGATTGGCCCCGCCTGTGGGCGGGTTCTGACGTGACGTCACAGAGCCGCGGCTCGGGCAGTGGGAACCGTCCTCCGCTGAGGTCCCCGCCGCTAATTGGCAACGTCCGACCCGGCGTTTTATGTGGGTCAAAAATTGAAAGCTATCCAAGAGGCCAGCAGTTAAGGTCTGTTTAAAGAAAACGTGGGACCGGGCGTTCCTCCGGAGACCTGTGATAGGTAGTGAACATTTTGTTAGGCTATTTGATGACGTGAGAAAGTGCTCAGTGAGGGCGAATGAAAAGTAGGATCCGAAGAAATATTTCTGGTATTCCTGTAACCGTGTATAAACGCTTCCCTAGAAAAGACTGAAAAGTACATCACGGTTCTACAAGTATGTCCGACAGGTCGGACCCTGTGGCTCACTTCAGTTTTATTTCCTGAGGGAGTATGACCTAATTGTGTCAAGAGAGCAGCCAAGGAAAAGGCACCCCGCCTGCTGCAGGGTCAGGAACGGCGCGCAGTCCCGATTGTCGTCTGAGGCTTGGTAACTAGTGTACCGACAATGGGGGGTGACAGTTAAGTGTAGCGAGCGTAGGCGAGGGAAAGCCCGGGCGGCTTGGGTGTCGCCCCAGGCAGTTGCTGCTGAGCTCGGCACCTGGGTGCGTGGAGGGAAGGACGCGCGGTAACCCGAGCCGCCGAGACGGGAGGGAGCTCGGTAACTGCCCTCAGGAAAGGCCAGATCTAACAGCTGGCGGGGTTCTGCTGCACCGCGGAGCCGTAGTCCTTACACCCCGCGGCCCCCCAGGCTCCGCGGCGACTCGCAGCTCTAATTACCTAATTACTGCCTCGTTAAGCGCTTCTCTCAGGGAGTTACTGTGAGGAAGGCCTTTGTTTTGCTTGGTTCAACTAGCACAGATAATTCTCTTCCCACAACAATTGCAGTTACCTTCTCTGGGGTTTTCTTTTTAATAGATAGAAAATAATTCCTACTTTAAAAAGGGGGTGGGGGACTTCTCAGATATTTGATCTTGCTGGGCCTCTGTGTGTCACCAAGTTGCCAATTTGAGGTTTTACTTATATGCTCTGAACCCGTATCCCTAGTGGGGTGTGACCTACATACAACTCTTAGGGCAATCCTGTTGGTTACTTAAATGAACAAGTACCAGGAAAGTGTCTTTGCTGAAACACCAAGGGGATTTTTCTCTTCCAGTTTCTCTTCCAGTTCTTTCCAGTAGCAAATGTGTTACATCTACTATTGGGAAAGAGAAAAATCAAAATTTATACTTTACCACTTTCCGGTACTTGGTCTCTTTATAGAATTAGTAATGATAATATTCAGACATCCTCGAAAGTGAAAAGAACAGTTGACGCTGTCATTCAATTACAAGGATTCAACATTTATCATGATCCTGTCACATTTGTTTTATGCATCCCTTTCTGTTTTCCTTTGCGACATCATTTTATTATTATTATTATTATTATTATTGTTATTATTATTGTTATTGTTATTATTTGAGACTTGGTCTCGCTGATTTTGCCCGTGGAACCGCAGGCTCTCGTTACCCCGGGGGTCCACAGACTCAAGCAATTCCAGCCTCAGCTTCCCAGGTAGCTGGGATTACAGGCGTGCACCACCACGCCCAGCTATTTTTTTGGAACTAGGTCTCGCTACAGACCCCAGGCGGGACTCAAACCGCAATCTCTAACCCAAGCCGCTTCATAGGCTGAAGCTTACAGGCGCGAGCCACCGTGCCTGGCTGCGACATCATTTTGGACCATGCAGCACTGTATCATTTCACCCTTATCCTTTTCACTTTTCCCTGACATTGACTTGTTTGCAGAGCTAGGTCACTTGTACTGTAAAATACCCCACTTTGTCAATTTGTTGCCACTTCCTTGCTGTGTCATTTAACTTGTTCTTCTCTCCCTCACACTTCTGTAAACTGAGGTTGAATATAGAGACTTGTTCATACTCAGATTCAGCTTGGGCAAGAAAACTTCCTAAGTAGTGGGATATATTGCATTAGACTAGTGAACCCACTAGTGGACCCACGATGGCTCATTGTCCCAATTTTCATGATGCCATTACTGATTAGTGGGCTCAGGTTAGTGAGTCTGTCCCTGCAATTGTAAAGCTCAACATCAAATTTTTATCTAATGGTTTTATCCATAGTTCATTGCTTTATTTGCTGTGAATGCTGTTCACTTGCTCTGTTTTCACTAGAAGTTATGAAATACTAGTTTTCTAATTTGATCAATGTTTCCACATTTATTAGCTAGAATACTTTCCCTCATGAGTTGCAGCTGTTTTTACTTTGAAATATACTTTGACAAGAAAGGCAGGGCAAGGGTTTAATTCTCTCCCCCTCCTTTTTTTTTTGAGACTAGGTCTCGCTATCCCCAGCCTCAGCCTCCCAGGTAGCTGGGATTACAGGCACCTGCCACAGTGCCCGGCTGCTTTTTTGAGACTAGGTCTCACTATGTTGCTCGCGGTAGTCTCAAACCCGAGAGCTCAAGCGATCCCAAGCCTCTTATTTATTTATTTTTTTGAGGCTAGGTAGGTCTCTCTATTTTTGCCTATGGAACCACAGACCCACGTTGCCCAGGATACCACAGGTACCACAGACTCAAGCAATCCCCAGCTTCAGCTTCCCAGGTAGCTGGGATTACAGGCACGTGCCACCACGCCCAGCTATTTTTTTGGGACTAGGTCTCTCTACATGCCCCCGGTGGGTCTCAAACCCTGATCCCTGGTTCTGGCTGCGGCTTCCTAGGCTGCTACTTACAAGCCCGCACCACCGTGCCTGGCTAATCCTGAGCCTCTTGCCTCCCAGCACTTGGACAACAGGTGCGCGCTGCCACACCTGGTTTATTTCTTCCTTTTTAAAGGCAGGATTTCAGTGGTTCAAATAGGATGTATTTTAAGAGTCATATTGAAATTGTGGATTGTTTTAAGAGTGTATTAATCAATTTCATTTATTTTCATATTTTTAAAGTATGATTTGTCCCATCTTTGGCCAGTGGGAACTCCTTCATTCCTCTATTCTCTTGGAAAATATCCTTATTCTGCTGGTAACTCAAGTTGTTCAGGCTCACCCTGAACATTTTGTGACCTTGACCTGAAATTAGCCATTTCTACAAGAGTCCTCTGTCATTTTAGTGTAGAAATGGGTTAGAAACGATAATCTCTAAGTGGATTTAGAGCACAAATACATTGTATCTCTTGATCTTTAAAGGCTTGTGAAATGTTATTGTCTCAATTTTCCAGATTAGGGAACAGTTTAACTTCTTTCCTAAGGTTATGTAAGTAATAAAAAGCAGAAACAGACTGAGATCTGCTGAACTCTAGATAATTGTTTCATCCATTTTACTATATCTTTTGGTGTGAATTCATTGCTTTTCAGGAATAATTGGTAAACATCCCTACCCTCCTAGCTTCTGAGATAATATTTAAAAGCACATGTCACTGTCTCTCTTACACACCTGTCTAAGGACTCAAAACTAATATTGGTGATACCAGTAAAGTAAGATTTAAAAGTGGGCTGGGCACGGTGGCTCGTGCTTGTAAGCTTCAGCCTATGAAGCGGCCGGGGCTAGGGATCGCGGTTCGAGTCCTGCCTGGGGCCCGTAGCGAGACCTAGTTCCAAAAAAATAGCTGGGTGTGGTGACGTGCACCTGAAATCCCAGCTACCTGGGAAGCTGAGGTTGGGGATGGCTTGAGTCCGTGGTACCCCGGGCAACGAGAGCCTGCGGTTCCACAGGCAAAAATAGCGAGACCTAGTCTCAAAAAACAAACAAACAAACAAAAAAAGATTTAAAAGTGAACTTTGTGTTTCATTTAGTGATTTGACTTCAGATCCAGGGAACAGAAACTAGCAATCATGCTTCTGGAGTACACTTTAATTCCTTATATTATGTAACTATACACAGATTTTAAAATTCTGTCTCATTGCTCTCTCTCTCTCTTCTTTTTTGAGACTAGGTCTCCCTATTTTTGCCCGTGGAACCGCAGGCTCTCGTTGCCCGGGGTACCATAGACTCAAGCAACCCCCAGCCTCAGCTTCCCAGGTAGCTGGGATTACAGGTGTGTGCCACCACGCCCAGCTATTTTTTTGGAACTAGGTCTCGCTACGGACCCCAGGTAGGACTCAAACCGCGATCTCTAACCCAAGCCGCTTCATAGGCTGAAGCTTACAGGCATGAGCCACCGTGCCCGGCTTGTATAACCCCTATTAGATTAAAAATATCCCCCACACCATCAACTCATAGTAAGTGAAAAAAAATGCTTGTTAAATAAACACATGTATAGATATGTAAACAACCCAAACCTTTAAAAACTTATTGAAAATCTGCAAAATTTACATAGCTATTTAAGCTTTATTTGTTCAAAATATATTTATTAGACATGTTATGGGTCAGATATTGTTTTAGATTTTCAGAATAAAATTCATTGCTCATGCCATTTGTATTTTGGTGGGAGGTAGACAGTAAAAACATATGTAATGTATGATTTTCTTGGTACTATGTACAATTAAACAACATGGGTATAATTAAACAACATGAAACATGGGAATGTGATGATTTTAGGCAGAGAAAACATGGGAATCTGTGACTTTAGGTAGAGAAATTGGAAGATCTTTCTGAGGAAGTGACATTTGAACAAAGGTCAAAATGAAGAGAGCAAAAGGGACAAGAGAAGAATGGTAGACTAGGAAGCTCCAAACCTTAAGAATGCTCTGGTAAACAATTAAATGTCTACAATAAGTAATCAAATACCCAACTAAGAAGTTACATTCAAAGCAGCAGGGAATTTTGTGCTGTATTTCCTTGCCCTTACCTCAGCCTATCCTTCATAGCACAGCAAAGTCTTAGGCTGGAGGAAGAGACAGTTCAGTTCCCAATTCCCTCTCTCAAAATGAGAAGGAATAGACCTTATTTGCAAAATTCCAATATAAATGGAGGGGCTCAAGGACTAGCATCTGTTTCCTCTAACATGAAGCTCAAGCAGATGGAAGTAGCCACTGCTTTGGAAAGCTATGGAGGGTCGTGATCCACAAATAAATGCTTTGGGCAAGAGTTGCAGGTGAAGACATATAGCAGACCTTGAAAGCCCCAAGGGGAAGTTGCATGAGAATCTCATTGATAAAGACATTCAAGAGCAGGCCAGACATGGTGGCACATGACTGTAAGTGGCAGCCTAGGAAGCCATAGCTGGGATCAGGGATCGCGGTTCAAGTCCCACTGGGGGCATGTAGCAAGACCTAGTCCCAAAAAAATAACTGGGCATGGTGGCGCACGCCTGTAATCCCAGCTACCTGGGAAGCTGAGGCTGGGGAATGCTTGATTCTGTGGTACCCCGGGCAGCATAAGCCTGTGGTTCCACGGGCAAAAATAGCGAAACCTAGTCTCAAAAAAAAAAAAAAAAAAAAAAAAAAAAAAAAAAAAAAAAAAAAAAAAAAAAAAAAAAGACATTCAAGTGCAGTTATGTATATGGGAAAAGTGATCAACCACACAAGTTTAGAAAAGATCTGAGAGAACTTTAAGCTTTTAAATCAGACTGAGACCAAGACTCAGAGAAGCCCCAGCTAGTAGAGGACTGCTATAGCAGAGCCAGTCTGCAGAGACCAAGAGAGGTAGCTCCTTTCAAATATCCAATTTTCAATGGGCCTGGAACACAGTCCCTCATCCGACAAATGGACACAGCCACAGAAAAAGAGACCAAAGGACCAATGAACCCAACATAAACCAAAAAGACCAATGAGAGTGGAGACTGAGTGAACACAAGGGGGTGTGGGGTGGAGGAGGGAAGGCAGGCCAGTAACCATTTACCTTATTTACTTATGTAAGAATTTATAAGAATTTAGAAAAAAATTTTTTAAAAATATCCAATTTTCAACAACATCAACAAAATTATAAAACATACAAGAACAGGAACCATGGTCAACTCAATGGAGGAAAATAAGTTGCCAGACACCATTTCGAAAGGAACATAGGTGTTGTGCTTAACTAGACAAAGACTTTATTAAGAACTGTCTTGAATTTGTTAAAGGAATGAAAGAAAAACACAAAGAAGTAAAGAAAGTCAGGAAGTGATATGTGAACAAAATGAGAATATTAACAAAATGAGAATATTAAATATATCATGAAAATATTCTTGTAAGTTGGCCAGTGTAAGCTTCAGCCTATGAAGCGACCAGGGCTAGGGATCGCGGTTCGAGTCCCACCTGGGGCCTGTAGCGAGACCTAGTGCCAAAAAAAATAGCTGGGCGTGGTGGTGCGCGCCTATAATCCCAGCTACCTGGGAAGCTGAGCCTGGGAGTTGCTTGAGTCTGTGGTACCCCAGGCAGCATGAGCCTGCAGTTCCACAGGCAAAAATAGCAAGACCTAGTCTCAAAAACAATTTTTTTGTAAGTTATAAGAAATAATCAAATTCTGGTATTTAAAAATATAATAACTGAATTGAAAATTTCACTGGAGGGAATGAACAACAGACACTGGCAGGCAGAGAAAAGAATCAATGTAGGATAAAGAATCAACTTAGGAAATGTAAATTTATTGGAGCTAAAGCAGAAAAGAAGACAGGTGAACGGGATCTAAGAAACTTATGGGGCACCAAAAGTAGACCAATATATGCATTACAGAAGTTCCAGAAGAAAGATTTTTTTGAAAAAAATAATGACCAAGAACTTCACAAATTTGAGGGAACACATAAGTCCAAAAAGTTTGAAGTCCAAGTAGAGTTAAACCCAAAGACACATCAAGCCACATAACCCAAAGATTTAAAGAAAAGATGAGAATCTGAAAGCAGCAAGAAATAAGCAATCCCTAATGTACAAGATACTTTCAATACGATTACAGACCAAATTTTCAGCAAAATACCTAGAGGCCAGGAAGGAGTGGGATGGCATATGTATGTGTGTATGTATGTCTCTATGTATTTGCCTTAAAATATTTTATTATTTTTTTGTTTTTGTTTTTTGAGACTAGGTCTTGCTTTTTGCCTGTGGAACCGCAGGCTCACCTTGCCTGGGTTGCCAAGGACTCAAGCAATCCCCAGCCTCAGCTTCCCGGGTAGCTGGGATTACAGGCGTGTGGCACCACACCTAGCTATTTTTTGGAACTAGGTCTCGCTAGCCCCAGCCACTTCATAGGCTGAAGCTTACAGGCACGCACCACCGTGCCCGGCTTGCTTGAAATATTTTATTGAAATCTTTTAGGTACAAGTACTTAAGACAAGTGAAAGCTGTCAAGGTGATCTGTAAATCCAAAATGGATTAACTGCTCACACAATGCAGGAAAGATGAGTTCCAAGGGTCTGCTCCATATCACCAAATAGAGGACATTCTTTGTGTCTGTAAAATCCATAGTTATTACAGTAGGGGTAGGGTTCTTCACTTTTTGTCCCAGTACGTAGGCATGAACCTTAGGCATAGCAGTCATCTCACCAACACCTCTCCAAAATTGTAGATTCCAAACCTTAGACCTTCAATCATCAGCTTAGTACCAGACCTCTGTTAAGGGACTCTATCCCTGGCCCCCATGATTCACTCAAGTAGAACACACTGGAGGTCATCTTAAATACCCTGGTGGTGCCACAGAACCACCTGCCTGAATCAGGCACCTGCATCACAGCAACTGCCACAGAAGATAGTGCAAGGCACTCTTGCATTTGGGGGAAAGAGCCCCAGGATGGCATATTTAAAGGAGGGAGGTTTGGAGGGAAAGAGGAAACAAGGAAGGAAAAGGTTACACTAAAACAGTAGCCAAATGAAGTCATTACCGCTAGACTGGTCTTACAAGAAATGTTACAGGGAATTCTTCAGTTTGAAGTGAAAGAATACTAGACAGTTACTAAAAGTCATAGGAAGATATAAAGTTATCTGTTAAATACATAGGCAAGTGTGAAAGCCAAAATTTGCATAATTTTGCCTGTTAACCTTTTTAATTTTCTGTGGGTTTTAGGAAACAAATGCATGAGAATAATTATAAATTTACATCAGTGCATGCACAATACATAAATATATAACTTATGATATCTGTAATAAAGTGGGTTGGGGACTGCGCAGTATAGAAATGCAGTTTGTTTTTTAAAAAAGTGATTGAAATCAAGTTGGTATCAACTTAAATTAGTTATAACTTTAGTATGTTGTTTGTTATCCCCATGGTCTCACAAAGAAAACATCTGCAAACACAAAAGGTAATCAGAAGTCACTCATGTGTATATATATACACATTATAGATATATGTGTGTGTGTTATATATATGTGTGTGTTATATATATAACACACATATATATATGTGTGTTAACCAAAAGAAAGATAATGATGGAGACAAGGGACCAAAAAGCTATAGACACACTGAAAACAATAAAATGGCTTAAGAAAAGATTTTCTTTCTAGTAATTATAAACATAAATGCATTAAATTTGCAATCAAAAGTCATAGATTAAATATATAATGGAGAAAGAAAAGACACTGTGCTCAACACCACAAGGAATAACATTGTGCAATTTGGTATGCTAAACCAACAGTAGGACAAAGTATTAAGGGTAACAGATAAGAAGTTGCCTGGAGGGTCCATGAGAATCAAAAAGGAAAATTAAGCCAGCAAAGAAGAGTAGGGGGTGAGGGCACTCCAGACCCATCATTAATGCCTCTACTTGTTTGTCTCCCCGTAATCACTCAATCTCTGAGTTACATAAGTTCTATTTCCAAAATCAAGTCTGGTTCATCCTTTCCACCACACTACCACTCCTCTGGCCAGATCACTCTGAGCTCTGGTTGGCTTATTGGAAGGCCCTCTCATTGTTTCCATTACTTCAAGACCTGCTCACTTCAGCTTGTGCTCCACACTGGAGCCAAAGGGATTCTTCCAAAAGACAATTCTTGTCAAAATGGTCCTTGACTAAAACTGTTGGTGACTGTTCATTGTCCTTGGCACCAAATTTGAACTCCTTATTTGACCACAGACCTTGGAAAATAAAGCCTCTACTCACATCCCAGATTTATTTGTACCACCTTGTATATCCTTACTCTCCAGCCACACAGACTATCATTTTTGTTAGACCTTTACAAGTTTCTCTTTCAGAAACCATTTCCCTCTCCCTTCCCTTACCATTGCACTCTCATCTTTGCTTCCTTAACTTATCCTTAGCCTCAGCTAATAAGGCTCCACTTAAGTCATCCCAAATCCTTCTCAGGATCTGGCAAGGCATCCCTGTGTTTGTTCCAGCCACACTCTCTTAATGCTTATACTATCCTGGTAATTGTTAGCATGTATGTCTCCTCACTACACTGTAAGTTCCATGAAAAGAAAAACATATTTGCCATTGTTTCCTTAGTACCCATTATAGTGCCTGGTTTATAGTAGGTGCTCAGTGAATGTTCACTAGGGAAAAAAGAATGAATAAGCAAAGATGACAGGGAGTACATGTAAAGGTATGTCATGAAAGCAGAGTATAAGATATGGGTAGGAGTACCTGGACTTGAGGGCCAGGTTTTAGAAGGGCCTTTTCCTTCTGGCTGTACAGTTTGTACTACTGGAATGCAGTTCAGACATCCCAAGCTACTGCTGGTGAATACCTGGGCTTCCTGCTCATACATATGGTTTGACCTGCACAGTGTTTGAGAATCTTTTTTTTTTTTTTTTGAGACTTAGTGTTGCTATTTTTGCCCATGGAATCTCAGGCTCACGTTGCCCAGGGTACCACGGACTCAAGCAATCCCCAATCTCAGCTTCCTAGGTAGCTGGGATTACAGGCTCATGCCACCATGCCCAGCTATTTTTTGGGACTAGGTCTTGCTATGTTGCCCTGAGTGGGACTCGAACCGTGATCCCTAGCCCCAGCCACTTCATAGACTGAAGCTTACAGGCATGAGCCACCGTGCCCGGCTTGTTTGAGAATCTTGGAGTGTGAATTCTTTCCAGTTTGCCACAATTCCCAGCAGTCTCCAAATTTACATGTCTCTTCCTTAAAACTAACTGCCTAGCCCATTGAGATCTGTGTTTGTTATCCCTGCAGAAAAATGACAGTAATTTAAGGAAGGAGGTGATTTTTTAAAATAGATTTATTTTCTTACATTGTTTATTTTTGTATAATGTTTGATTTCTCCCCTCAAGTATAGTCCCTATAATTCTTTCACCACCATGGCCCCTGGGAACCATCACCATAGTTCCTTGTGCTCTTCCCTTGCATTTGACCTGTCCCCCTCTCCCTTCCCCACTCCTTGCTGTATGCCTCAGATCAATGGTTTGCTTGCAAGTTTTATCTTTCTTCTGATCCTTTGTTTGGTTTCCCTATGTTCCTCCTATAAGTTAAAACCATCCAATATTTTTCTTTTTCAAAAGGCAATGATTTAAAGGATGCCATAAGATGAATTTTAAGAAAGGTAGATCCACTTTTGGTAGGGAGTATGTATTTGAGAGTTTCCTGAGGGAAGTGAATTGTTTTGCTAAAGAACTGTGTGGACAATGGTGGACTTGGAAAATTAGATATTACCTTTCCAATAGCTTATGTCTTCAAATGTTAAGTTGATTGATGCTGGGCTGGATCCACAATCTCCTGCTTGCTTTGCATTCAGACTTACATTCTATTCTATTTCTTCTGAATATCAAGCTTCACTGGTCTACATATCAATACCATGCCATTTCTATTATGTTGTTTTATTGTATAATTTGAAATCAGGAATAACTCTCCAATTTTGTTCTTCTTCAAGGTTATCTTGGCTACGCAGAATCCCTTTTGATTCCATATGAGTTTTTCTGTTTATGCAAGAAAAATTCATTGGTTTTTGATAAAGATTACATTAAATCTGTAGATCACGCTGAGTAGTGTTAACATTTTAACACCTGCTGCTACCACCTGAGTTTCAGGTGTGACTCACAGTGTGCTCAGGAAATGGTGGATAATATTTGCTTGAATTCAACTCAGATTAAGTAACAGAAGCTCATTCTCCAAGGGCTTGGATGCTTCAGGGGTAGTCCCCTTGACTAGTTCCACAACACAAGTTCTAGGATGACCTCCAAGCCACTCCACTTTGGAGATCCCCTAAAATTCTTGCAAGTTTGTGAAAGGTAGAAGATACCTCTTCCCTGGTTCAGAATTAAGACAGATATTGGAATAATAAGACATATTTCTGACCAGAGTCTAGTATAGTACTTGTGTTGGTACTGCTTTCATCCTATTGCCAAGATTTAGTCATGTAACAAAAATATAGTCATATGGCCATACCCATATATGCAGTGAAATTTGGAAAATATGCATTATTATTCTCAACCATTATGATCTCAACTGAAATCAGATATTGTATTTTTTACAAGTAGAAGGTAATGACTAGTGAGTGAGAAAATATTAACCTTAGCTACATCTAGTTCAGAAGATTGTCCATGTAAATAATTTGTTATATATCACTTGACATTAGGGATAGCCTATAACATCAACCCAACATCAACATATTGTCAGATTTAGAAAAATATAGAATAAATCTTTGTGGTCTGAGTGTGGCTATGCCCCTTGCCTTCTCTGAATGAGAATAGATGGAATAAGAGAAGTCAACAATATATAAATAGACTATAAATTTCCCAATTTATAAATACCTCCCTCAGCAAAGCAATTATTATTTCTAGCTTTCTGAACCAATTTCTAAACATGGGATCCCAGGAATTCTCCAATCTCTGAGTAATTCCATTCAACTTGACAACCCCAAGTAGAGGGTGAAATGTGTGTCCCTGCAAAGTTCAATGTGCAAGCAAAAGTTGAGAACCTCTATTTTACAAGAAATTTTGGGGACATGTCAGCGGAGTACCCACCCACAAAGTTTTGATTGGGAGAGGAAGTAGAACTTAGCAAACTCAAGAGCTGTAGCATTAGGAATAGATTCCTTGGAGGAATAGATTGTGTTTTACTACTAGAAACTACTAGAATTCCTGAGAAAGTCCAACCCAGTCATGGAGCTAGAAGTGGGGGCGAGTTGTATTGTGGAAGCAGAACAAATTATGTTGTTGGGGAGCCATGCCACCCAAACCTCTGCCAAATATTCCTAGATAGCTGTATGATCTCAAAGAGGGAGCAATGGGACAAATGGGATTTATCTGATACATTTAAAGTGCTTACATCAGTGTTTGGCCCAAAATGAGTACTCTAGAAATGGTAGCTTCCTTCTAGGACTAATGGAGTAATGTGACATTGCTTGAATTTCCATAGCACACATCAAAATAATACCTACATGCTTCTGTAAAAGTAGTCTCTTTATGTCTCTCATTTTTAGAATGTCCATTGATTTTATCCAACTTATCCTTATGTACCTTAACATCAACCATAACAGTAACAAAAAAATTCCTATAGTCTCAGTTTTACTGTTTATATTACAAAAAAAAATGTACTATCTGAATTCCAAAGGGATATCACAGTTTGATACCTCCGAGTTTCTTTCCAATGTAAAGAAAATGGCATTTGCTTTCAAAAGACTTGGATTTTAGTCCTGACTTTGCCATTTATTAGCTATGTGACTTTGACATATTTTACAACCCCTTTGAACCTCTTCACTTCTTGCCTGTAAAATCAGGATACTAATACTTTGAGATTGTGCTGAAGGTCAAATAAACCAACAGATGAAATACTTTCTAATGAACCATAAAGTAATAAATCAATGCATAGGCATCCATTTTTATTTTTAAGAGAAGCCAATCATAGAATAAAAATAGTTTTGATTTGTGTTTTTTCAGAATTCACAAAAACAGGAAAATTATCAATGTACTTAAATTCATCTTTATAGCAACAAGCACTTAAAGTAATGTTTTATAATATACAGACCAGTGCACTCAGGGAATAATTTGCCATAGAAAAATCATACTTTTCATTAGGGATAATCACTTAAGACATGAATCACAGCAATTTTTATGAGTCTTTATTGAGTATGTGGGGCTAAGTTTAGGTAAAAAGAAGAAACTGCTAAGTGTTCCATGGCTTTAATAATTTAGGTATACAGTGCCCTGAAATGATGAAAATCCCAGTACAATGGGCTTACATCTTCAGCAATGCATTTTCTTTCTCTGGCAGTCTCCAGACTTCTCCATGGGGTCCTAAGATGCTTAAGAAGTTGTCATAGGGTCAGGGAGTAATCTCTATTAGACTTTGGGTGTTTGTGTTGGGTATGATTATGATATATTGTATTCATTTGGAACTTACAATAATTAGTTCATTTATTGACTGATTGAAATTAGCCTTTAGTGGAAGCCTACTGTGTACTAGAAACAAAAAGCTTAAGAGTATTAGTTTTTGTTTGTTTTTTGAGACTAGGTCTCGCATTTTTGCCCGTGGAACTGCAGGCTCACGTTGCCCAGGGTACCACAGACTCAAGCAATCCCCAGCCTCAGCTTCCCAGGTAGCTGGGATTACAGACGTGCGCCACCACTCCCAGCTGTTTTTTTGGAACTAGGTCTCATCACCGGGCCCAGGTGGGACTCGAACCACAATTCCTAGCTCTGGCTGCTTCATAGGCTGAAGCTTACAGGCACAAGCCACCATGCCTGGCCCTTAAAGAGTATTAGTTTTGACCTCAACTGGCTCACAATGTGCTGGAGGAAAAGGATATAAAAACAACTACTGTACTTACAACTCAAGGTGTTAACTGTGCAAATCTGGAGTCTACCACTTTTGTTTACCACTTTTTGTTTGCTGAGCTCTAGTTTTCTCATCTATGAAATTGGGATATGACCTCTTACAGTATATGTGAGAAGGCCATGCTTTCTTTTCATGAACTGATTCAGCATGACCATTTAGGAAAGCAAGGAAGACCTGAAGACTACTTATAAGCAGTTCTAGCCTCTTGACAATTACTCTGTTGTTCTGTTTTTCTTGGCTTGCTGGTCCTCATTCTCTCTCTCTTCCTCTCCCTCCCTTCCCCTTTCCCCCCACTCCTACCTCATTGCTGTGACAATAGCCCATATCAGAAACTCTAGCCAGGGTGTGGTGGTGTGTGCCTGTTGTCCTAGCTAGCGCTGGGAGGCAAGAGGGTTGGAGTGCAAGAGGTTTGGGAATGCTTCAGTTCTCTGGTTCAAGACTTTCCCGGGCAACATAGCGAGCTGGTCTCGAAAAAGCAGCTGGGTGCCGTGGCAGGCTCCTGTAATCCAAGCTACCTGGGAGGCTGAGGATGGGGATTGCTTGAGTCTGTGGTACCATGGGCAACATAGTGAGATGTAGTCTCAAAAAAGAACAACAACAACAAAAAAAAAGCCTCCATACACAGTACGTTTTACTCAGCAAGAATGCTGAGTAAAAGAAACTTTCATGCATTGTTGGTTAGAATGGGAACTGGTACAACCCTAATGGAGAACAGTGTGGAGGTTTCTAAAAATATTAATCATAGTTTATATGCTATTAGATTCATTGCACCTCCAAATTCACCCTTCATAACTTGCTCCGCAAACATGAAAGTGGTTCCTCTACATGTTTCTTTAACCAGCTGACACATATTAAGTAGTGCAAGTAGAGAGCACTGGAGAGAGGGTAAGAGGAAGGTGCTTTTCCTGGTTCTTTTGCTCTAACCTATATAGGCACAATGCTTCCCTCACCCCGCTCTTGCAGGGAATGCTGATTGGCAACACTTTTCCTCCCTTTTCCTCCCCTTGGATGCTTCCAGTGAAGCACTGCTACATTTGTGCCAAATTCTGGGATGCTGAGGTTGATTTCCAGAAAATTCTAGTACATTCCACCAATACGTCATCATAACTTCTCTGCCATTCAATCACCCATGACAATGGTCCCTTGTTCTGTGTGGCTCTCAATCTATTGATAGTAATGCTAGTGGCTGGAAATGCCAGGAGGCACTCAAATTCCATGGGCCCTTCCTCCCCCCTTTTAAATCAGTATTAAAACCGGACCGATCCTTAGGGTTCTTATTGTGATTGCCAAATGCCTCCCAACAATAATTATCAAAACCCTTTTTCTTTTTTAAATTGGGGTAATGTCGATATACTACACCATGTATGATGCAGAGGTATAGGTTCACACCTCTTAAAAAATATATTAGCACACCCTGCCCACCATCAAGGTCCCTATGGTCTTATATCACAGTCTGTTGAGCCCCCTCCGTCCTGTGGTCCCCACTTCCACCCTCCCCCTCTGGCTTCAATTCTGCAGTCACATTTCTAGATTTGGTTTAATTTGGTTTTGTTTGTTCCTTTGTTTTGTTTCTCTGTACTACATATATGAGTGAAATTATCTGGTGTTTGTCTTTCTCCCTAACATATTTCACTTGACATAATTCCTTCCATTTCCATCCTATTACAAAAAGAAAACTTTGGGAAATAGAGAATTACTTCTTATAACACCTGGAAATGACACAGCATGACCTCACATGGTGAGGTCAAGGGGCGGGGAGAAAGAGAAGGAGTATGGACCTGGGTTACTACTTTTATTGGGACTGAGGGGAACAACGTTTTTGTGGGCTCACTCTTCATTGGTGAATTTCAATAATAACAGTGGACATTTAAAGCTCAGGAAGAGAGACAAAAGAAGGAAAAAGGAAATAGGAAAAAGTCATGCCACTTCAAGTGACAAGAATCTGGAAGACAAAGGTACCTCAGTAAAGGGAGGTAGTCTGACTCTTTATCTGGTCATATGCCTGGCAGTGTGTTTGAGTTAACCCTCTTTGAAGTGGGTGCCTCTTTGAAGTAGATGCCTGGGCATCAAAACTTAAGGCAGATACTTGCATTACACAAAAGTCAACTGTGGGAGCTTACAGTATACCCCTCCCAGAATGCCTGGCTCTTAGCCTCTAGAAGAGGAGGGATCCCTTCCTTTGGGCATGCTATCTCAAAACAAGACATAATAGCTACTCCTTATATCAGCTATTCTTGTTTTTCAAGTGTTTTCTTTTTTAATAGCCAGTCCTTTGTTACTTTTACTCTTTGTTCTCATAATTCTTTATATTGAACTTTACATTAAAGTTCAACTCTTATACAGTTTATGTCTCCTGATTGGACATTGTTTCCAACAAAACCATTGTTGGAAATTGTACCAGGAGATGGAACCACACGGCTGGGACTTGGGAAAGAGTTTAGTCATACTGTTGGTCTTGAGTGCAGTGCTGGGCTCTGTTAATACAAAATAGGGTGCTGGTAATTTATGACATGAAGTGACTTCATACTTAATCAAGCTAGCCTGTTGTTTCTTGTCATGAAATCCCACTGAAGCACATGCCTTGGAAGCATAGTAGTTGTGATACTTAGCAATTGTGATAGTGATGATGACTGTGAAGACTGGCATGAGATGGGTGCTTGTTAGCGTATACTTTTTTTTTTTTTTTTTTAGACTAGGTCTCGCTATTTTTGCCCGTGGAACCGCAGGCTCTCGTTGCCCAGGGTACCACAGACTCAAGCAATCCCCAGCCTCAGCTTCCCAGGTAGCTGGGATGACAGGCGCGCACCACCATGCCCAGCTATTTTTTTTGGAACTAGGTCTCGAACCGTGATTCCTAGCCCCCGCCGCTTCATAGGCTGAAGCTTACAGGCACAAGCCACCGTGCCCGGCCCTGTTAGCGTATACTTGAGCACTTACAGGAGGAAAAAATAAAAACAAAGTCAAGGTTTTAACTCTCCACTTAAGTCATGATCTAATAATCAGAGAGTTGTCATCATAGGCCTAAAAGAATCTCTCACATCTTTTGTCCACTGGACTGATACTATTGAAAACGAACACAGGGCCGGGCACGGTGGCTCGTGCCTGTAAGCTTCAGCCTATGAAGCGGCCGGGGTTAGGAATAGCGGTTCTAGTCCCGCCTGGGGGCCGTAGTGAGACCTAGCTCCAAAAAATAGCTGGGCGCAGTGTTGCGCGCCTGTCATCCCAGCTACCTGGGAAGCTGAGGCTGGGGATTACTTGAGTCTGTGGTACCCCGGGGAATGAGAGCCTGCGGTTCCAAGAGCAAAAACAGCGAGGCCTGGTCTCAAAAAAAAAAGAGAAAGAAAGCTGAACACAAATTTAAGTATGTTGGTTACTGATTAACAAGAGTTGAATTTACAGTTTCATCACATTTCTCATGTGGAAGTTATGGCATTAAATTGGTGAAGAATGGAATCTGAAAAGTTGGAATGAGAACATATGTTTTGATCAAGAAGAAACTGTCAATTTCTCATGAAAGCTGAGAAACCAAAGTGGCAGATTATGTCAGTTAATATTTCCTCTCAACTCCAAACCCAATCTTCATGGCTTTGCTGTGAAAATATAAATAAATAAATAAAGGTGGACCCATTAAATATTTAAAAAAAATTTTTTTAAAAACATCTTTTCTTTGCCACTTGGTATAATGTTGAGCTTTGTTCATAGAGGATATTGGAGAGGCATTGCAGGAGGATGAGGTTTTCCTTCCTATTTCTGATGTGCTCTTGTTGGCAGATGCCTGTGATGTGGGCAGCTTCTCCATGACCCAGCTTTGGCTTCCTGGATGGCATTCTGGGCATGTTGTTTCCATTCAGTCATGTAGGCGAGATTCCTGACAGATATCTAAAACATCTGTTTCCTCTGCTGCCCCATAGATTGATCACCAGGTCAAGTCAATTTTGTCTGTTAATTATTTCTCAACCTCTGTTCCCTTGGGCCTTTATCCCTCCATTCCTGTTCCCACTACATTTCCAGTTTTGCTTAGAGGATGAGAATAGCCTCCTGTTTATTCTGTTTGTATTTTTGTTTCAATTCATGTCCATGTTCAGACAGTGGTTTTCTTTCTTTTTTTTTTTTTGAGACTAGGTCTCGCTATTTTTGCCCATGGAACCACAAGTCACGTTGCCCAGGGTACCACAGATTCAAGCAATCCCCAACCTCAGTTTCCCAGGTAACTGGGATTACAGGCGTGCACCACCATACCCAGCTATTTTTTTGGAACTAGGTCTCTCTACCGGCCTCAGGCGGGACTCGAACCATGATCCCTAGTCCCAGCCGCTTCATAGGCTGAAACTTAAAGGCATGAGTCACCGTGACCGGTCGAGACAGTGATTTTCTAAGATAGAATCTGATTTTGTTGTTCGCAGCTAAATTCTTCAAATGAATTTCTGCTGTTTATGAGTGATCTCCAACCTTTGTTACTGCACCCCCATCAGCAAAACATGATCATATAACTACGATACATGTACATTAAATGATTTCTATTTAATATATAAACTATCATACAAAAGGAGGAAAATAGGCAATATAAAACTAAACATAGGTAGAAGGTCTAGTATTTTCTTTCCACATCTCAGTAGTTATTTTTGGAATCTCCCAGGGAGCATTTGCCCACTTTGACACTCCTAGTTAATTAATTGGACAGAAGCCTTGACATCCAAAGCTTTCATGGTGATTCTTATTGGGCTTAAAACTGGACTTAAAAATGACCTTGAGCTGATGACGGTTTACAAGTGACAAGATGGTGGGGGAACCTCAAGGCATACAACAATGTGAAAAAATATATATGTGCAATCAATTAAAAAATAATAAAAGTTAGCCAGGCATGGTGGCACATGCCTGTAAGCAACAGCTTAAGGAGTCGCCGCTGGGTCTGGGGATCATGGTTCGAGTCCCGCCTGGGGCAACACAGCGAGACCTAGTCCCCCAAAAAATAGCTGGGTGTGATGGCACACGCCTGTAATCCTAGCTACCTGGGAAGCTGAGGCTGGGGATTGCTTGAATCCATGGTACCAAGGACAACGTGAGCCTGCTGTTCCACAGGCAAAAATAGTAAGACCTAGTCTCAAAAAATAATAATAATAATAATAATTACCTGTACTATCCTCTCTAATTGTCCCTGTTGAAGTTGGAGACATCCATTCAGGATCACATAGTACTTTTAAATTTTTTTCTATAACAGTTTTCATTTGTGGCAGCTCTAGCATTTCTTTTTTTAAAAAATATTTTTCCTTTATCAGTAGGTTCAATTGTTTTTTTATTTTAAATAATTTATTTACATATACATATATTTCACATCATTGTACTCCCTGGGGTCTAGAATTTCTACCTCAGAAAACTTGGAGGCAGAAATTTGGTTGGACTGGCTGAGTTTGGAGGGGACTGTAGCTACCTAACTTATTTTGAAATCACACCCTTTTACTTGGATCATCAGGACTTATTTAGTGTAAGTTTAGGGGCCACTGAAGATAACAGGGATATTGAAGGTGCCCAGCACCCACTCCTTGATACTTCTTGGGGACTGGTATGGAACCAGTCATTAGGAGGAAGGAGCACCAAGTCACAGATGTCTGGTTTAAGAATAATGGGCTGAAGTCAAGTGAGAAGTGGTTCCAAAAGGCCTGCTCTGTTCCTGTCATCCCCAATCCTTAGCCCTGTTAGAAATGATGTCAGAGAGGCAGATGGGGCCACATGCTGCAGGGTCTTGCAGGTCCTGGTGAGCCATTCAGGATGTGTGCTGGGATGTCATTCTAGGGCTTGGAATCAGGGAATTATGTAGTCTGATTCCATTTTACAGACACCTCTCTGGCTGTTTTACAGAAACTAGATTGCAGAGGAACAAGTGTTCACTATGTATGGCCCCTGTGGTAGCAGTGGGGCCATGGGCCTGATGATCATTCCTACCCTGGGCCTCATCCATTCCAGGACATGTTTAAGAGCATGCTTAAACATGAGGAAGATCTAGGAATGCAAGTGACATATGCCCTGGGAAGTTCAGGATTTTGTAGGAGATGGCAGTTCCGGAGAGCAGATGGGGTAGAAGCAAAATCAAAGTCATTCTCTTAAGACTATGATGTTGGAGTCACTTTCCATCTCTAGGCTGGCATTAACATGGTCTGGGAAGCCGGGCGTGGTGGCTCACGTCTGTAATCCCAGTTACGAGGGAGGCTGAGACTTGGGGATTGCCTGAGTCCAGGGTTCTGGGCTACAGTGCGCTGCACCTTGTGGTGCTAATGAATGGTGACCTCTCGGGGGTGGGGTACCACACTTAGCCAGGGCTCCAGAGGCAAGGAGCATCGTAGAAACCGTAGAAACCGGCTGGCCCAGGCCAGGATGTCGGAGCACAGGGCTCCTCTTACCGGATCACAGTTGTGACATGGTCTGGGAAGCATATGTTATATCTTTATTGTTATTTGCTTTTCATTTATCACTACAAATTCACCTTTTGATTTGTATAACTGTATATATAGTGACACACACATGTATATATAAATATTCATTGTAAAAGATGTATTTAAATAGCTGCAAATCAGTACATTTCCTCAGGCTTTTGAAACTACCCTTAGAATAAATACTAAAGAAGCTCAAAGTATCATTATTAATAAAAGTGGACAGAGATGATTATGAGTCAGTAGTACTTTGTACTTCAACCACCTTCCAGCAGAGCATCTCAAAGGGCTGGGATATCTGAACATCAGACCCTTCCATGTAGATCAGGAGACCTGTGATTATTACGTCTCTTAAGTTCTAAGTATGATCCTTGTCAGGGTGAAATCAGCAGCTGTTTCCCAAATCATAGAGATACTGAATAACAGCTTTGCCAGGAAAATGAGTATTGCATCTAGCTTGTCATAACAAGTTCCTAACCCAAGCAATTGGGGTGTTGCAGAAATGTGTGTGTGGGAATACTCAAGGGAGGGTGGGGGTGGAGGACTGAACTTCGTAAAGCCAGTATGAGACAGGCTGGTAGGAGGGACATTGACTTTGGTATCAGACAAAGTTTTGACCCTGCCCTTACTGGCTATGTGACTCTAGAAAATTAACAAATACCCATGAGCTTCAATTTCCTCTTTCAGAAAGTGAAGATTATGAAAACTACCTTTATATGTGGATTAGATGATCCAATTTGTGCAAAATATATTGTACATGATAACTACAAAATAAATTTCTTTCCTAAAGCTCATTCTTTAAGACAGCATAATTTTTAAAAGTTTTGACAGTTGTTTTTGTAAACATTAATTTCATTATTTTCTTTTTAAATTTTATTTATTTTTATTCTTTAAATCACAATCTCAGGCCGGGCATGGTGGCTCGTGCTTGTAAGCTTCAGCCTATCGGCCGGAGCTAGGGATCGCGGTTCGAGTCCCGCCTGGGGCCGGTAGCGAGACCTAGTTCCAAAAAAATAGCTGGGTGTGGTGGCGCGCGCCTGTCATCCCAGCTACCTG